>JAUMHM010086762.1:0-10769 GCA_032362435.1 Melikaiella ostensackeni
AAAAAAGGATCAGATCAGATTTTGGGAGGGTGATTTTCTAGCATCTAGAGTCATTACGAAGAGATCCCCGCAGTTTTATTTTAGCTACATATCAAACTTTTTTGCCGTATATAAACACCGTAAGTTCTAGTAGCAGATGATAAAAGAGGGATGAATCTGCTGATGAGAGCGTTCGAAGGATATGTGAGCGGAAAAGATTTAAGAGTAAATGTGAGTAAGACTAAGATGATGTGTTTTAGAAATAGGGAGTGTAGAGTAGAGTACGAATGGAAGATAAATAGTGAGGTGGAGGTGTTGGTGAAGGAGTTCTGCTACCGAGGATTTTAGTTCGAAGCAGGAGAAAGAGACTAGCTGCAGGCGGGAAAGAGATTGGAATTTGCAAGTGAAGTCATAGGACAAGTGTAGATTATATGGAAGAGAAGGCTCATGAACGACCGGAGGATGAGAGTATGGACGTTCGACATGCTAGTGTGATCAGTGTTAAAATACGGACTGGAAATTTCGGGGACGAACGTTGGGCAACTGAAGAGAATGGTAGGGAATAGAGGAACAGATGAGGGCAAGGCGAGGAGATGAAACATGGGCGATAATCTCAGAGTCAAGTTACAACATCTGATATAGGATGGTGAAGAGTGAGAAGGAAGGCCGGAATACATGAAAAAGATTGAAAAGGAGAGCAAATTGAAGAGTGAATTTTAAATGGAATTGATTAGGATAACGAGTGAATGAATAACCTAGAAGACTTAAGAGAGAGAAAGAGAGAGAGAGAGAGAGAGAGAGAGAGAGAGAGAGAGAGAGATGGTTGCACGGGGTGGCGAAAAGCCAAAAATGAGTCCTTAAGAAGAAAAGTAATAAGGTAGTATTGCGGAATGGAGGAACGATTTTTAGATTGGTAATGTTAAGGGGAAACGGAAGCTCAGGGCAAGGTCGCAAGCGTCTAGTTACTAGTAGTAAGAATAGTGGTTAACTGGATATGTACGAAATGTTTCGTTAGGTAGTATATAAGGGTTGTTAATAAGAACACATGTGATATTTCTGTACAGATTCAGAAGCATACTATTCATCTATTTACTGAAATAACATGAGAGTCACGAATGGTTGATTTAAAGAAATTATCATATCAATGGAGCTGCATCACGAAGTGGGGGTTGGCCATTATTCGTCACTAGTACCTCTAACAAAACGGTATTGTTGAATATCTAGGCTTGTTGAATAACCGTTATGATAGAATATGGAAAATGGAGGACTTGCCTATGTTAGAGCTAAAATTTCCTTGTAGAATAACCGGGAAGTCACGGTGCTGATTTGGTTCCAAAATAACAACCAAAATTCATCTGTAGACGAAACTGAGACCTTATTTATAAACTGGGTATTTGTTGAATTTTGGAGTAACGTGTGATGGTTTCCAAACGAAGGATTGACACTAGACTCTACGGAAAGAAACACTCAGCTGCTTGGTCCATCGGTGGTTCTCAGTTTATATTGCAGTAGTTGAAATAAGTCATGGCGCGGGTCTTGGATCCATCGTCACAAACCCTTTGTTCCATTTTGAGTTAGTTGCGATTTCAAGTTCATTTTCCATCGGTCTGTGGCTATTTGTTATGACTTGAGACCGGACGAGCTCAGTCTGAAGTTGCGCACCGAGCCCAGGCTTGGCTCCCTCGTGGCGGAGAACCACCGGATGGGGGAAAGTGGTGGGAGAGTGCGCGTGCCTGACACGAAGCATCGTCTGTGTTCGGCGTGCGCGTGCTCTCTCACCACTTTCCCCATGCGGCGGTTCTCTGCAAGGAGGGAGCCGAGCCTAGGCTCGGCGCGCAAATTCAGACTGGACTCGACCCCTCTCTGGTTATGACTAACGCCCTTCTATTCGTTCGAAACGGTAAGTTTGTGGAAGTGAGGAGTTATTAGTAATTTGTTTATATTTAATATTTTGATTTGGGTATTTTGATTTTCAAGGATAAGGATGCTCAAATAGAATGAACTCCATCTTTAATTGGGATCAGAACGTGGTTCTATGTAGATTGAGATTTTTTGATTTGTATCGAAATCAGACAATATATATGAAGGATGTGGACTTAATAAGTGAAATTCATCTGAAGAGGGGATGGAAACTATTATCAAAAAATTAATTGATTTTCTTGAATAAAATATAAGATTTGAGAAAATGAAAGTATTTCCGAAATGTGAAGAAAGAAACAAGTGGGGTGATTTTGCAGATTGAGGGTCAAATAGTAGATCAAACAGAGGGTCTGGGAAGAGAAGAAGATTCCACGAGCCGTTAGTCGCGTGGGTAAGAGCGTTGGCCAGACCCTATAATCGATTGATGCAGGAACTAGAAGCTTTGTTTAATTTGAATAACCAGTTTTGCTGCAGTATTTCGGTAGTCGGTAATATTTTGATCATTATGCTTGTCCTTAAATGATGTCAATTCTAAAAGAATTCCCGACAAATTTGTTATTTGTTGCACGAATAGGTTTTTAATGAGACACATATTTCCCCTTGTCGGCGAAATACAGATTCTTGCAATTTACTGTTATTTCGCATTTTGTTAGATATTGGTTTTTTATCTGTTTCAAGTGTGACATGAGAAATATAATCTGGGAAATATAAAATTCTTTTATCAAGTTTTGTTATTTCATTCCGCAAATTGTGATTTCCCGTTTGTGGAGTATTCATGCAATAGTCAAAGAGTTCCCTATAATTTTCAGTTGAAAGATATTTTGGATCATAGATTGCTGAAATTTTGACGTATGACAGAAAGGGGAAGTTTTTGGAGAAGAACTCGAAAATCTAGAACTGGCTCAAAGACGATTCATGGTGAATGCAAAATATAATCTTGAGTCTTGTCTTCTTGCTCGTTACTTTTGAACTGTTTTCGAGGCAGGAGACTCTAAAATATGTCAGGTAACAAAGAGTTGACGAAGGCTAACTCAGTCCTCCTTGCTTCTCCTATCCGGAGCCATTGTATTTTCTCAACTACTGCGGCGGCCCGAAAATCCCTGACATTCTTAGTAAACCATATGTTGCTAACCGAGCAAGTTAGAACTTGGGTTGGTACAAAACAGATTGTAGTTAATAGTACGTGTCTACACACTAGCTACTTGCGGAACTTGGCTGGCTATGAATGTGCAAAGTTAACTCTCTCCCTTAGAATTGTCCCGGCAAATCCGAAACTTCGGCGTGTTGGGCAAACTTTCGGTCTCGGACCATAGTTATCTCATGGAACCAATTCCAGGTTAACACGCTTCACCACGAATCGAGGTAAATCTTATACTAGTTGCATTAGCCAAGATTCGAGAAACTCCAAATTCATAAATAAAAAATCTGCCCGCCGCGTGGGCACATTCTTATCGTGCGTGGCTCGATCTTCTAGCAAGTTTAAACGCGCATCTCGCGCTTCGCGTTTAAATATTTATTTCTTGCACTCGAAATGCTTGTCCAATTGTTTATTTCAATAATTATACAGACATACATGAAACTCTGGCGAAAGAACATCTCTTTTATATTAAAAATATTGTAATAAAATAAAATAATAATAAAAAATTCAAGATTTAGTTGGATTTGTATGAAACTTGGTACAACAGGGTTTTTCAGATCACTGATTTCAATTTTTACGTCTTAAGGTATAAATTCAAAATGGCAGATTCAATGTGGTGTCGAAAATTGAAAAATTTGTAGAAATTTTCCTATAAATTGATGCAAGGGGGTTTTCAAGGTCGCTAATTTAGATTTCGACGTTGAAAGCTACAAAGTTAAAATGGTGACTAAAATTTTTAAATTCTTACAGATTTGTCTAAAACTTGGTACAAGGAGGTTTTCCAGAACACTACTTTCGATTTTCGCGTCAAAAGCTACAAATTCGAAATAGCGGCCAAAATTTCTGAATTCTCACAGACTTGCCTGAAACTTGGTAAAATGGGGTCTTTGAAATCGCCGATTTAGCATTTGACGTTGAAAGTTGGTATTTAAAAATTTTAGTACCCAGGATTTACTACGTGTATGTGGCAGTGCCATGTCAGAGCCCTTATTCCGGGGTGCTAGATTTATCTGAGCCCTGGCGTCTC
The DNA here is from genome assembly GCA_032362435.1 of Melikaiella ostensackeni. NCBI lineage: Eukaryota > Metazoa > Arthropoda > Insecta > Hymenoptera > Cynipidae > Melikaiella > Melikaiella ostensackeni. Next base: position 4,065 of record JAUMHM010086762.1, read on the forward strand.
ATAATTCAGGGTGCTTTTTGGAATGAGTCCCCTGGCTTTTCATTAATAATCTGCATGCCCGTCAAACTCTTCTTCGTCGATCCATTGGAGTTTGTCTAAGAGGGATATATTGTGCGAGATGGTATTTATTATTTATGTCCTATGAATATATTCAAAAATAAAATAAAATGAACAGACTTATCATCAATAATTGATGTAACTCTTACACGATGTGTTTCCAGCATTCAATTCTGACATACCTGTACATGCTAATGGACGACGAGTGAGTTCGGTCACGGTTCTGTTGAAATGACTTCAACCCAAAGGTGCGAACACCAAGAATTTTTTTTTCATAATTTTGTATCTGGAATACCATAGAATGTTTTTTGAATCGGTTCTTACAAAACTTTTATTAAAAAAAACATTTCTTCAATTCAAAGTGTCCTAACATAAAGGAGAATTGTTAAAAGATCATGAAATTGAATTGGGGGAAAACGAAAACTAGCAAAAATGCAAGATGTCAGATTTGAATAAAAATTGGTATAAGAGGATGTCTGAGGTTGCTGATTTCAATTTCATGGCAAAAGTTTTCAATTCAAAATGGTGGGTCCAGTATGTCCAGCAAAATTTAATAAATTTCCATAGATTTGTCTAAAACTTGGTAAAAGGGGGTTTTCGAGATCGCTGATTACGCACTATTACGAGGAAGCACAACCGTTTTATTTTTCTAATTGACCTGTTTTGTAGATGTATGGATTCCTTCGATACGAAAGTTCCAACTGCCAGCTAGAACTCGCGACTCAAACAAAGAAACACTTACTAAGGCAGGGACAAAGATATTACTCCGAAAGCCTTCAGAAGAAAATGCATTACTGACGTCGTCGGGGACTTCAGATGAGCAAAATATGAAAGACATGGAAGATTACGGAGGCGAGTAAGACTTGGCTGGTTTTCTCGAAATGTATGAACTCTTAGACGAACTCCAATTAGGCGAGGAAGAAGAGTTTGACGAGAAGGCAGATTATCAATGAGAGGCCATGGGACTTATTCCAAAAAGCAGTCCAAATTGTGAGAGGCTTGGGAACTCACATGAATCAAGCACACCAAAACAAGTAGTCTAAAATAGCACTACGACCTCCACGTAGTGGATCCTGGATACTACCATTTTTGTCACACTTCTTTGTATACAAAATTTTTGTGGACGCGTACAAGATCCAGTAAGACAGAGGGCGCTATTAATTATTATTGTAGATAATCATTCAAGGACTTTCATTCATCTTAGAGTAACAAAGATGAGTTATGAGAATTTCAAATTATTTTTTGGTTCCATGTAATACTTTGGTACAATATTCAATCCATTTTTAGAATTATTTCTGGTTGACATTAATTTCCGATTTTGTATGAAAATTTTTCAATTTTAAAACAATAATATGTGATACCATCAATTTTTCAATGAACTGATGAAAGAGCAATATAATTATGATAAATTTTTTTTTTCAAGTATGATTATTTACTTGAGTAGTGGAGTGTTCCACAGATGTTTTGTTTCTTTGAGGTTGAGCTTGAGGTTGAAGTTCGGGCCTAATCGAAACTGGAGAAGCTGCACCTACTCTGGGTGTCGAAATAATTCAGAAACTTCGCTTTTCTAGCTATTACAAAGAGATTCAATTTTTTAGTTTCCTCTGTGACGGCATTTTCAAACTTTTCCCTTTTTTCAGGTTAGCCCACAAAGTCTTCACTTCTCCTTGTATAACTTGTTTGGACTTTTTCTCTACGTATTCATTTTCATGCGCCTCGCAAAAACGAAAATATATTAATTAATTGGATCATTCATGATTATCTCAGTGACGCAAAAAGTACGTTTCTAATTGATTTCATATTCTATTAATATTCCAGTTGAAATAGTTTCACAAAACGTTTTGACCTGTAAGTTGAACGACGTTGAAATTTTCGTACGATATATTTATTGGGACTTGATATATCAGTAATAATTCCTTATCCAAAAAGAAAAATAATTTTTACTATTACCTCATTTTTACAAGCTTTCCGGAAATTTCGCGCCCATGTACTCTCGTCTTTCTTTCGTCTTCTACCTCGATTTGTTGAAGATATATTTTCCATTGAAGAACAAATTGAAAAATCGCCACTTTTTCATTAAATCACTTTTCGTCAAACTCTCGTAAACTTAAATCACTGCAGCTCCTAAACTATTCAATATTTTGATCTACAGCTTTCCGAAAAATTTTATCATACCTCTTTCCGAATTTTCATTGCGAGAAGTTTTTGCCTCCTCAAAATTTTCTCGATAAACGAAACGCTAGAAAGACATAAAATTAAATTTACGCCCAGCGTCAGAAAAAATTATTAAAATTTTTTAAGACAAACATTTTTTACTTCCAATTGCTCTAAAAGTCAAAGGATACCCTGATGTCAAGTCCCTAAGTATTTCATCAAAAATTTTCAAAAACTAACGAACAGAGCACTAGTAATAGTGAAAGAAAGATTGAAATTGAATTTTCCAAAAAAGATAGTTCTTTCTACTTTAATTTGAAAACTAAAAATGCTGCAACTTTTTTTTCTGAGCGAAAATTAGATGCGCGATAAAATTTAACATCTAAATACATCTTTCGAAAATTAAAATAAAAAAAATTTCTAGAAGACCCAGGGGACTTCGTTTTTGCTAGAAGAAATTTTATGTGCACTTATTGCATCCCACATTGGGCTAAGAGCCACCGAGCAGTGGCCAAAAACCTACCACAAAGTTTTTGGGGATAGACTTATTTTCCATAATGTAGATGATTTAAAGCAACTTTTTTCAAATTTACGCCCAGCGTCAGGATAAAATTCTCAAATGTTTTTTCAAGAAACATTTTCAAATTCTAATCACTATTAGAATGATACCCCGGAGTGAAATCGCTGGAAATTTCTTAAGAGAATTTCAAGAATGGACGAACTGAGCACGAGTTGAAGTGAAAAAAGAATTGAGATAAACTTTTCCAAAAGAGACAGTTTTTTGTTTGTAGGTATTTTGAAATTTTGAAAAAGCTACATCTTTTTCTCGGAAACGACTGGACCGATTTCGATAAGGGAAAAATATTTTATGGGTCCCAATGAAGGGATGTTTCGAAAAAATTATGGGACATTTCAGACAAAAAGAAAATTTCGAACAAAATTTTCAACATTTTTTCGATTTTTTTAAAATGCGAAATTCTTGAGGCACAATCACCGTTTTTTTGCCTAAAAGTACGCTAAATTATGTTGAAAAATATGTCAAAGTTTGAGATCAATCGAAGAGGCTGCCCATGGTTAAAAAAATTTTAAATCTCCAGCCTAACACGTTAAATGCACGTCCGCTAATATATAATGAGGAGTCGGCAAACTTACGCTGGTATTAGACTTGAAACACTTTGGAAATGCTCGGAAATCAGACAAAAATTGTCCCAAACATAGTAGTACCTTCTATTCATCCAATATCCTCATCTGATAACCTTTCATCTTTCTTTTATTTGTCTCCTGAACTTATTCCTATGATATTCTCTCGTTTTCTCTAGCTCCTCAAACAGTTCCTCACTGAACAAGGTTTTGGTATTGAAACTGTTCCGGATTCGTCATCTTTCTTTTTACACCCTGATTTTCTGATTGCGTATAAGGCCTTGACCGGCCCCGGTGGCGCAAGAGACAAGTGTTTCAGAGCATTTCAGCTGATGATTTATTGAATTTCCCAGAAATAACAAAGAAAAATCTGAAGATTCTGTTTACCGGGTCGTACCAACTTTCACAGGCGGTATCATACCTTGCCAAAATGATGGATAAGGATCGAGAAATCTCAGACCTGCTGAAATCCTCAGTCGAATGTTTCAACAACGTAACATTGTCCCTGAAATTGAAAGTGACAGTGACGAAGATTGAGAATCTTGACATATAGAAGATACCGAGGTCTGTGTGAGGCAAGGGGACTCATAATAGAAAAGCCCCCCGAATTGTGAGAGGCGAGGGTGGGGGGGGGGGACTCACAAGAAAAGCACTTCGAATTGTGAGAGGCGAGGGGACTCACAATAAAAAATCACCCCGAATTGTGAGAGACGAGGTGGCAACGTACTTGTTAACGAACGCACGAGCGGATAACTGGTATTTCCTGAAATCCTAATCATAATTTATTAAAATACCTTAAAGCCTTCAAAATCTCTTGAAGTCATTGAACTTCTCGAAAAACTCAAAAAATCAGCTAAATTCCTTGAAATGTTTTGAAATATCCAAAAACCTCATGAGAAAATTTTTCCTTAGAATCATTCAAAATACCGTAAAATATTTTAAGTTCTTTAAAATCTTTTGAAATACCTTAAAAAATGTTGATGCTCTCGAAATTAATCGAAACTCCTAGAAATCTTCAAAAATACGATAAAATATTCTTTATTTTTTGATCCCTTGAAATTTTTTCATGCTATTGAAAATTCCTTGAAAAATTACAGAATACCCGGCAATCTTTGGAAATACTTCGGAATATTAATAAATCTATTTAAAGATTTGTAATTATTTGAAGTCTTTCAATTCTTGGGAATAAATTCGTTGAAATCCATTAAAATGTTATGAACTGCCTTGAAATTCCGAGAAATTAAATATTCTTTGATACTTCTTGAATTATTTGAAGTCCTTTGATGTCCTTTAAGATCATGGAAAATTCATTTACATACTGTGAGCATTCAAAATCCCTCAAAATATAAGCAATAAGCCTTAAAATATATCCTAAGATCTTATAAATCCTCTGAAATTCTTCCAGATCTTCCAAAATTCAAGAAAATTCTTTAAAACCGCATGGAATTTTCGAAACGCTGCAAAATCTCTTATTTATTGCGAATTTTCTCATAATTTATTGAAATATTATCAAATTTTGAAAATTTTTTATATATATTCAAATCCTTAAAAAATAGCTTCAAAATCCAACAAAAATATTTTGAAATTTTTGTGATTCTTCGGAGTTCGCTGGAATCATTAAAAATACATGAATAATAGATAAACAATTTTTGTCCCAAATATTTTTTATTAAGTTCATCTGTAGTTCTCTTCCAAAATTTGTTACGATCAAGTACCGTAAAATGAGAAAGGTTCGCAAATGTAGGGTGAAGTCGCTCACCCACAACTTTTTTTATAGAATTCAATATCACATTTTTGATTGTTTCATTTAGTACATCTGTCGAAGTTTATTTTGGAACTTACTTGGTGAGAATTTATTGTTAAGTTTGATATGCTCCTCACTTTACATGGAGGTTCAGTAATTTAAAGGTGGAGGAGGAGGGAGCAGGATTGCATTGTTGAGGGGGAGAGGGTGGATCCTGTGGGTGACCGGAGGAAAGTCAGAGGATGTCCACGGGAGTCAGTGGGTGACTGGTGGTGATGTAGTGCGAGGAACGGAGCGAGTGTGAGCGGGAGAGGAAGTGTGAGAGGGAAACCTCGTGACGTAGTGCGAGAAGGTGGGAGTAAGTCTCGTGTGTGATGGGGTTGACAGAAGGAGGGCATGTAGAAAGTGCTAAAAGGTGGCAGTGCAAGAGAGCGAGAGAGAGAGAGAGAGAGAGAGAAAGAGCAAATGGTGACGTCGTGTACCGTAGCGAACTGCGCTGGTTGATGGTGCAGGCCGACCAAGCTAATCGGTGCAAGACACCAATATAAGTTCTCGTCCCCAAAATAATAATCAACAACCTCAAAAAACCACAAATGGTTGACTAACCGAGCCCCATCTCAGCTGACTTCAACTAAAAGAGTCAAAAAACTTGAAACTAAAGAAAAATCACAAGAGTTATCTCCACATGACTCCATTAGATATTCCCAATCCCACAGTAATAATCAGCAACCCTAAGAAACCACCCCTACCACATTTGGCGAGCCCTATCTATGAGAAGTGAAAAATGAGAGACTCTGTAATATTGAAAAATTCTGAGAACTGAGAAGCGTTAAGAACTGGAGCCCGAAAATGAAAATTGGTACTTTTGAAGAGCCCAAAAATCCAAGACTCTCTCAATATTGAAAAATTCTAAGAGAGATTATTTTTCGGTGAACTCATACCTACATAATAGAGAGGGGTTGCTGCTGGATATAAGGGTTGCAGTCCAAAAATCGAAGTAGATATTTTTGAGGAGCCTTAGAATCAGAGACTCTGTTAACATTGAAAACCCCTGAAAAAGATTATTTTTCTGCAAAGCCATACCTACGTGGTAGAGAGGGGTTGTATTTTGGCTATAAGGGTTAGAGCCCAAAAATCTAATTTGATATTTTTAACGAGCCCTAAGATCAGAGACTCTGTTAACATTGAAAAATTCTTGAAAAGATCATTTTTCAGCAAAGTAGTATCTACGTGGTACAGAGGGGTTGCTTTTTTGCACTGAGGGTTAAAGCCCAACAACTGAAGCTGGTATTTATGAAAAGCCCAAAAATGAGAGAATCTGTAATTTTGAAAAATTCTGAGAAAGATTATTTTTCGGCAAAGCTATATCTGCGTGGTACACAGGGGTTGCTTTTTGGCGTTAAGGGCTGCAGCCCAAAAATGAATGTTGGTATTTCTATGGATCAAAAATGTTGCCCACAAATTAGGTGGGCTTCATTTTTTAAAATGTTGAATTTTCATGTAAGGGATGATTTTAAAACGTACAGAACCCTAAGAAAAGCCCAGAAATATAGCGAAATTCATTCTGCGAAAAATTGAGATTTTTGGACGAAGTTTGATTTTGGGACTCA
>JAUMHM010086763.1:0-10372 GCA_032362435.1 Melikaiella ostensackeni
AAAGAAATCAGAATCAATTTTTGAAAAATAAAGGCGAATAAGAAAAAGTAAATGAAAAAAAGAAAAAGTCTTTAGTCTTCAAATTTCCTTTTTATTGACATGTACTACTTATCCCCTTTCCCTTTCTAGTATTTTGTGGAAATTTTAAGTCTTTTCTTTGGAATGTCTTCAAAATTCTCATTGTATGATTTACTTGAAAGTGGTTTCTGATGTAGAAAACAAAATTCAAATTCTTATGAAAAAATGAAAGCGAATGAGAAAAGTGAATGAAAAGAAAGAAATAAAAGTCTTCAGTCTTTAATTTCTCATTTTATAGACATGTACTACTGACCGCCTTCCCCTTATCAGTATTTTTCTGGGAATTTTAAGAAGTCTATTCTTTTGAGTATTTTTTTGGAGATTTTCAGAAGTCTTTCTTTTAAATATCGTCAACATCCTCATTCTACGATTCATTTGAATGTGGTTTTTAATTTTTACAAAACTGGAAATCAAAATTGATTAAAAAAATCGGAGTACATAAAAAACATTATATGAAAAGAAATGAATAAAAGTCTTTAGTCTTCAATTTCCCATTTTATAGACATGTACTACTGATCGCCTTCCCCTTCACAGTGTCTTGTAAAAATTTTAAGAAGTCTATTCTGTTGAGTATTTTCAACACTTACATTCCTTAATTTATTTTAAATTGGGTTCTAGTTGAGAAAAAAATATAATTGATATTACTTTTAAAGAAAGTAAACGAAAAAGTAAATAAAGAATAATAAATAAATAAAAGTCTTCAGTCTTCAATTTTCCTCTCCATTGGCATGTATTACTGCTCCCCTCGCCCCTTCCTGGCTTTTTTGAAGATTTTTAAAAGACTCTCCCTTTTAATATCATCAAAGTTCTATTTCTGTGATTTATTTGAACGTGGTTAAGAAAAAGAGACTTATTTTTGATATATTTTCTACATATTATTGAAGGATGACTGGAAAATATTGTATAGATTGTAGATTTATAATTCATATTGTTGTCTCATTCGTTGATACTATTCATGCTGCAGTATTTAACATTATTAAAAAATAGGGTTGAAATAAAAAGATCTTCCTAGTACTGTTTTAAGAATCAAGAATCTCTCTGAAGGTTCATGACTAATTTTGTTTCAAAATTATTCAAGCTATTCAACTATAATTTGATAAAAAGATAAGGGTTAGGGCCGTGGAGCATGGGGAGCAATGCCCCCTGGTTTTCAATGAAGAATACTATATGAAAATTTCAATGAACACTTAATATATTGAATTTCAATTGGAAAAAAATATTTCAGTATATTTGAAATAGGTCCTCACCCTTTTTGGAAGTTCTAAATGAATCATCTCTAGGCACATATTGAATGTCGTATACCAAACTGGTATTAGGAAGGAGACTTCTATCCTTGTTGATTCTGTAGACAGCGTATTTAAAAGCTAACTCTGTAGGACTGTCCTTCTGGTCTTCGGTAAAAATAGCACCTATAACAGAAATTAATAAATTATTACTATTTTATTTTTTAATGAAAATTCAGTTTCGAAGACAAAATAGACGGGTATTAATGGATTAATCTTGAAAAGAAATGTGAAGACATACCCCCTGTGGAAAAATGGTGTAGGCCCCCGTAGTGGGCCCACGTGGATTCCCCTAATACAATGAGGAGCCAATGAGGGGCCCATGAGGGCAATACAGGTGTAGCTCCTCATGAAAATGACATGTTAGTCCATAAAAATCCATATAACGCTCACAGGGGCCCTCGTGGGCCCCTTGCAGTTGACCCGAGGGTAAATTCCTAATTATCAAAAATACCTTCGATAACTGTCTCCTTATCATTCTTAAGCATATTTTAATAAATACACATGTTTTGTTAATATGTACACAGAAGAACATAAAAAATGAGCTGCAACAAAAATGATCCCACTGTGTTTTTGTGTACGAAAAATTCTAAAAATAATTTCTTTTTTCCTTTGGACCAACTCACCACATTGTTTATAACTTTTTTCAGGCACACACTCTGCACGTGCAGTGAAATTTGTTGGAATTATCTTCATTCTCAATAACTGCACATATAGATGAGATATTATTAGATATTGTCATCAAATATCAAAGAAATATGCATTTTTTGTAAAACTGAACTAAACATCAAAATTTGTAGTATCAAACAAAAAAAATCGGTTGGACTTGAAAATTTTAACCGATCGACCGTTAGGGCAAACGAGCAGGGCCGCCTGCGGGGGCCCTCGTGGAATATCTCGAGAATTCGAAGTTCAACTTCCAAAAAATGTAATCAAATTTTCAACGAAAACGCAGTTTTTGTAAGCCTGAACTAATTAAACATCAAAGTTTGTCGTGTCAAATAGCATATTGTGGGACACGATACTTTTTCTATAATTTGTTTAAAAAGTGCTAGTTTTTTTTACCTGTTTTTTGTTTAAAAAGGAGGCGATTTGTTGTCGATTGAAGCAACAATAACAATGGCAATTGTCAAAACCATGGCAATAATATGGCCGTAACAGTAAGTTGGTAGCAATGTTTGGTCAAGAAGGTTAGGAGTGGTGGAATTAGATACAACGCAATAGTTGTGAGTTCATCTTCACTTCAGGGTTCGTACAATAGTTCGCACTTTATTTACTTTTTTCACTGTGCGTCACTTTTTTCGCTACGTCCGTCTACTTTTTTCACTGTTGCCGGGAAAGGTCGACACTGCGCATGCGCCACGTCATCGACAACAAATGGGTCACTTTTTACACAGAAAACAGGTGAAAAAACCAGAACTTCTTTGCGAATTACAGAAAAAAATATCAATTCCTTGGACATACAAATTTTAACTAATTGGTCGTAAGGGCAAACTAGCAGGGCACCCTGCGGGGGCCCATGTGGGTTTTTCCCTCTTCATTGTCCACATGGGCCCCTGATGGAGGCCAACATTCCAAAGAGGGCAAAACGGGCTTTTTCCACATGGGGCATTGTTTTTGTTTTTATATTTTATTGACAGCTTTTAAATCACTTACTGTACTTTATCGCGACTAATCCAACTCTCAGTAATCTCACAGAATAAATGTCGACTTTTTTAGATTGAAAAATGTATTTCCCATCAAAAAACTTCGTCGGCCAATTAGATTTTTCAACTCTGCAATATTGCTTTCATCTAAAAACCAAAGACTTATATTACCTTCATTATTTTTAGTTTAGCAATATGAGCTTTGTGAGTAAAATTACTTCAAGATAAGCCGATGAAATACGAGAGAAATTTACTCTTCGATCATTTATTCTTGTCGAGTTGAATCTGGTCATTTATAATGAATTAGCTTCTGCCATTGCTTGCACTACTTGTTACAAATAATCCTATCATATTTTACGCCGTTAGAAGTTGAACCTTCGGGAGTTCTTTCACAAAGAAGAAGTCGTGTGTAAAAATCATTGTTCGACAAAAATTATATCATAATGTTTTTCAAGCTTTTATTTTTAACTAGAAAAAAAGTGCCCTACCCACGCTTATAACATTGTCTCATTTTAATTGCCCAATTATCAAATTAAAACATATGCTGAAATTTGAAGTACTGTAGAATCTAATTAATAATAATCATAAATTGAAATAAATATGATCATAGCTACCTCGGCTTTTATACAATTTGAATTTGAATTTTATTCAGCAGTTCGGTTCATTTTGAATTTTTATAGTATGAAATTTTGAAAATCTTTTTGAAAAAGGTCTATCTTGGAAATTTGAAGTTGAAGATTCTTTAATGTTGAATGTGTATAATTTAGAATGATATGATTTTCAAGATCGAACGTCAAGAGTTTTCAATTTTAAATCTTCCAGACTGAAGAAATTTCTAACGCAAATTATCAAAATTGAAGAATTTTTTATCGTAAAACTTAAAACTTGCATAATTTTTAATTTTATATTTTCAAAATTGAAAACTCTCCTTTTTTGAAGATTTGCTTTTCAAAGTCCTAGATTTTGAAGAACGAGAATTGGAAATTCTGGAATTTTGAAAATATAGAATTCCAAATTATTCAATTTTCAACATTTATAATTTGAGGGTACGTTATTTTAAACAGGCTTTTTTAGAAAGTTCAATTTGAAATATTTGCAATTGAAAATTCTTCAATTTTATAGATTTGCGATTTGAAATTCATCAATTTTTATGATTATAAATTGAGAAGTCATTAATTTAAAATGTTTACAGTTTAAAATGATGTAATTTTGAACGTTTTTTCTTGGAATATTTAGTTCAATTTTGAAGATTTAGAATGGAAGATTCTCCAATCTTGAAAATTTAAAATTCAAAATTTGTTCAGTTTGAATACTGGTAGTTAAAGACTTTAATATTTAACGTTTAAATTATAAAATGATGCAATTTTAATATTTTCTTTGGAATAGTTATATTCTGAAGATTTGAAATTCACAATTGGTCAATTTTGCAGATATAAAATTGAAAATTATTCAATTTTGAAGAAGTAAAAATAAAATTTATTAAATTTTATAGATTTGCAATTTAAAATTCATGGATTTTCATGATAATCAATTGAAGATTCATTAATTTGAATGTTCGCAGTTTAAAATGATGTAATTTTCAACGTTTTTTTTGGAATATATAGTTCAATTTTGAAGATTTAGTGTGGAAGATTCTCCAATCTTGAAGATTCAAAATTCAAAATTTGTTCAGTTTGAATACTGGCAGTTAAAGACTTTAATATTCAATGTATAAATTAGAAAATGATGCAATTTTAATATTTTCTTTGGAATAGTTATATTCTGAAGATTTGAAATTCACAATTAGTCAATTTTGCAGATATAAAATTGAAAATTATTCAATTTTGAAGAAGGAAAAATAAAATTTATTAAATTTTATAGATTTGCAATTCAAAATTCATAGATTTTCATGATAATCAATTGAAGATTCATTAATTTGAATGTTCGCAGTTCAAAATGATGTAATTTTCAACGTTTTTTCGGAATATGTAGATCAATTTTATAGATTTACAATGGGAAATTCTCCAATTCTAAATATTGGCGATTCAAGACTTCAATATTTATTGTCTAAAATAGTAAATGATGCAATTTTTAACATATTTTTGGATTAGTTCAATTTTGAATAATAGCAGTAGCCTCGAAAGTAAAACAAATGAGAATTTGGAGTCTCAAAGATTATATAATCTCAAAAAGTGAATCATTGAAAAAATTTATATTTGTTAACCTTAAGCCATTAAAAATAGAACAATTATGAATTTGAAACTTTCAATTTCAAAAAATGTCACTCCTAAGCATGCAAAAGTGAAAATTTTCATATTTAAAATGTTCCCAGTCTCAAATCTAAATAAGTTTTTATTTAATATTTTAAGAAATGTATTACAATATAAAATTAAAAGCCTGCTTCAATATTATGCAATTTAAAATTGAATATACCTCTAGAATTGAACAAATTGTACATTTTAAAATTTGTGACGTTCCTCAAGGAGCATTTCAAAAGTCAAGGGAATTGAGAATAAATTTTTAGAAATTGAAGGTTAAAAGCTGAACAATTTGAAGCTTGCGGCCTCGAAAATTAATCTTTTTCAGAACTATGCAGTTAAAAGTTTAAAATTTCAAATGATAAGAATTAATGACAGATTTTTCTATTGAAAATTTGTGAGATATCCATTCGCACTTGAGCTCCTTACGAACTATAATCATAAATTGGAACTGGAAATTGTTTTTCTGTTTGACAAATTTCAAGCCTGTTTGAAAAATAAGATAACGCAGACAAAAAGAAAAAAATGTAGAAAACGGTGATCCTCTATATTTTTCTAACGAAAGCAACTTACTGGAATTTTTTTTAAATTAAAAAAAGTTTTAGTCGCGCCGGAAAGTTTTTACATCTTTTGAATTTTTGAATTGTAGAATTTTTCTTGCGTACTGTTTCAGGTAGTAAGTAAGAGTATGAAATTAAGGATGATGAAACAAATTTTTACTGAATACAGAAATTCTTTATTTAATGAAGAAAAAATGACTTTCTTGGAATCGACTTGATAAACATTTATTTTCAAAAAGTTAAGAAATGTTTTACCTGAAAGTTATTTAGTTTAAATTAGAGTAGAATGCCACCATTTTACATTTTCAAAATAAATTTATTCATAATTTCCGTAAATTTTGCCAGTCTCAGTGATTTTCAAGCTGCTATTATCTAGCCAAAAATTTTGTTTAAAAAAAAATACAGCTTGCAGTTGTAATTTGAACTAAATAAGCTTCTTCTATTTGGCATGAATATCTCCCCTCCTTTTTAATTTTGTATTCTCACTTGTCTAAAATACTACACGAAAATAATTTTTATATCGCTTTTTGAACCAATAAAATGAATTTAGAAAATTTCGAAAATTTCAGAAAGAGCTAAAAGCCGGTTCTTTGTAGTTTCGGAAAAGTGTTAAAGTCTTGAGTGATTGAACAATTGCAAATTGATCGAAGACAATTAAAAATTTAAACATTTTAATGATGAACACTTTCCAATTTATTAAGGCCGTGACTATGAATACCAAAATTCAGGTACGAATAGCCAGATTTTTCCGATACGAAAAACAGGGTCTGGAAAGGGACTATGTGTTTGAATTATAAGTACAAATTCTTCGAATTAGGTATAACTATTTCAAACCAAACATTTGAAAAATCAAATTACATATTTTAAATCGAAAACCTTAATAGTTAAAAAATTAAAAGTTTCAAGAGTTTAAAATTGAATAACTCTACAATATCAAATTAAACGTTTAAGATTATAATTTCAACAATATTTAACTACAGAAAGCTTAAAAAATTTCAAAAATGATTTCAAATGAAGTTTTGAAAATGAAATGATTTTTTACTAGAACGTACAAAATTTTATGGTGGGTGCACGCACTAACCGACTGAGCTATCGAACCGCTTGGATCTTGTCAACAAAATCTCAACCAAACTTTTTCGCTGAGAAGCCAGGGTTAATTGCAAGAAATTTATTCTTGATTCTTTTCCGCTTTATACACATTTCATGAATAGGTGTATTAAAAAATTTTTAATTTCCAAATTGAAAATTTATGTGTTATGAAAGAAAATATGATCTCATGAAACTCAAGTATAATATTTGTATATTATATCATTAGCTATTTATACATATTATAAGATATTAAAATTCAAATTCTTAAAAAGCTTTTTTAAAAAAATATGTGTATTCTCGAAAATTGAAATTTTAAAAATTATTGTTTAGCAAGTTTTAACAGTTTATCAAGGATACCTGTACTCAAGCAATAGTTACTAGTACCATAATACTCTGAAATGTTATACGATACTCTTTATAGAAATTATTTCTCCATTTTTCTCAATGCCATGTGGACAAAGTGATTGAATGAATGAATGAAACTGTAAATTATTATAGTTGATTAGAATTAAGGTCCATCTTAAATAATTAGTATTAACATACAAGAAACTTTTCTCAAAATTGTTGATTGTGTAATACAGATATTAGAGGAACAATATAGTTGAGAAGTGAGTATTGTAGTGTGTCATAGTCCTGTCAGATCATAAGAGCATCAAAACTCAGCTCACGTATTCACCTCAATTATCGACAGGTCAGTACGAAAATTGGACCCTCAGAGGACGTGACCCTCGGCAGTATTCCCTTCTCCCTCTAACTCTGTATTATTTGTTTCAAGAGTTTTGTTAAAGATAAACGTAGACTCCACCCTTAAGTTGTGGGAAAATCCCCTAGAGTGGATAACAACTTTAAATTTATTGGAAAACGCATCAAGAATACTCTTTGGAAAAATTTAATAGCAGTCTTTTCTCTGTAAGGCATGTCTAAAATGATACAAAACTCATGTAAAAATTGCAATCGGGATGCAGAAGGACCACGGTTAGTTTTTTTCAAATGAGAGTATTTAAATTCATACAAATTTTGAATTCATAATTTTAAATGATTGTATTTTGTTGTTTGAAAATAATTTTTTGCATATATTTGTGTCACACAGCATCTGAATTATGAGCATTTGCAGTTAACTATGACACAGTACAAATTTGATAGTTTCCCTTATATTTCGAATATTAGAAACAACTTGATTCTTACTTAAAACAAAATAACGTTATTGCGAACGGTGAACAAATAAATTAGATGAAATTCGTTGGTTACATTTACACATCTTATTTAGTATCTATCTATAACAGAATTGCGTAAGTGTGTTTTTTGTTATGGATATTGTGGCCCTCCTGAAAGGGTTATAGAGATGTTTTTCGGTTCATTTGAAAGCTTATGAAGTCCAGTTTGTGTGAATAAAAAAGCTCTATGAGATATCACTTTCTAGTTATTTTTTTTATAAACAGTGTTCAATTCAAGAAATTTCAGTTTCTGATTATAACAATTCTGGCTCTCCAGTAAGGGATATAGGGATGTTTATTAGTGCATTTGAAAGCTTATAGAGTTCAGTTCATTGGAGGAATTATAGAGGAAGCTCTATCACGCATCACTTTCAAGTTAATTTTTTTTAAATGATAAAAAATTACAAAATTTACCATTTCTGATTATAAAAATTCTGGCTTTCCTCTGAGAGTTTTTGGGATGTTTTTTGGTTCATTCGAAAGCTTATAGAGTCCAGTTTATTGAAAAAAATAGAGAAGAAGCTCTGTAAGATATCACTTTTTACTTTAATTTTTTACAAAATAGTGAAAACTTTATCAGATATCACTTTTTGGTTCATGATTTTTCCAAATTGAGATAAATTTAAAAGCTCACAATTTCTGATTATAGAAATTTTGGCTCTCTTTTATGGTTTGAAGGGATGTTTTATGGCTTATGCAAAAGTTTAGAAGATTCTGATGGTACAAAAAATAGAGAGAAGTTTCCATTGGATATCACTTTTTAGGTTTTATTTTTCTAAAAGTGATAAATTGAAAAATCTTGAATCCTATTTAAAAAAAAATGTGAAGGAATTTCGTTTGAGATTATAAAGAATCTTGGTGGTCCTGATGCTAAGAAAAATACACCAAAAACCACAAAAAGATATACTAGGATATCAATTTTTTAATTAAAAAAGTAAAGAAATTGAAAAATATAGTTTTCTCTGTCTTCTTCTTAGCCCTTCTTCCCATTTAGAAACTGAAAAATACATTTGCATTTTTTTATCATAAAAGGTAAAGACATTGAAAAATACAGAGTTTACTCAATCCTTCTACAGCCCCCCTTTCTCATGAAGAAATTGAAGAATATAGAGTTTCATCAGTCCCCTTTTCCATTTGGAAACTGAAAAATACAGAGTTTTTCCTGTCCCTTTTCAAGTCCCCAGAGTTTTCTCGGTACCCTTTCCCTTTCAAAAATAATTTGAAATAATTTTAAAAAATTCTGTTGCATATAATTTCCTTTTCTTTATTCAGACATTCTTAAATTACACAGCCACACAAAAAAAAGTCTGGTACTTTTGACGAGATACATGCACTTCTATGTATTTTGAGTAGCTGAAACTGAATCTGAGGTCAAAATAGCACCTCTCGCGATTGGTTTTCGACATAACCTCAAAAAATCGTATTTTGAGTATATGATCGTCACGCATGGTATAATTATAGATTTCAATCTGCTGAATTCATACATAGTATCAGTTTAGTGATATAACTAGAAAATCTGGAACATAACCTCAAAACAAAATTGTCTGAGCAGTGCTTTGCAGGACAAAATTGAATTTGTGTACTTCCAGGCATCGAATCCGATACGTAAGTCGAGTAAGCGTTTGCTTTGCGTGAATGTACTCCCTCAATCAAAATCAGTGGATTCTCACTTATTCCTCAGTAGCATACTTTTCACTGATTAATCAGTGGAATTTCTAGCCGTTGATTAGATAGTCCCTAGATGATGTGGGTATTATATACAGTTCTGCATACCACTGACTTTCGATTGAAAAACAGCTTATTTTTTTTATTATAACGCACTGTTTTGAGTTCGAAAGTTCTTTGTAGCGGCATTTTCCTTTCGTTCTGAGGGAAATCTCTTTTCAGCATCCAACAGTAGTCCGCCATCATATTTTCATCCCATCTGTCTTCATATCTTTGTTCCATCACTTTGATATTTTGGTGGAATCTTTCGCCCTGTTCTTCACTGTAGTCCCCAAGGATTTTAGGAAAGTATTCAACATGAGAATCCATGAAATGTAGCTTCAAACTCATTAAACATTTTAATTTTTTGAAACTGCTGACCATTCCAAGGACCTGTTTTCTCTATTCTGGACTTTTAACCTTTCCCAGAAATTGTTCAATAACGTTTTTGTCATCAAGCCATGCTTTTTTCTCAGTCAAAGTAATTTTAGTAACAAAAACGTCGTCCTTCAACAGTTTTAGAATTAGTGGTTCAGCGAATATTCCTTCTTTTAACTTAGC
>JAUMHM010086764.1:0-10768 GCA_032362435.1 Melikaiella ostensackeni
AAGCCATGAATTGTTTTTCCATAAATCCAGGCTTTTGCTTCGGATTGCTTCACGCAAACGGCGTTGAACTTGTAGGTAGTACTTCTTACTGACCGTTTGACCTCGTGGCAAGAATTCATGATGCACTTGCCATTAAAATCGAAGAACACAGTAAGCATAACCTTTACGTTTGTCCGCACTTGTCGAGCCTTTTTCGGTCTTGGCGAGCCAGAATGCCTCCACTGGGACGATTGAGACTCAGTTTCGACGTCATATCCGTAAACCCAGGTTTCGTCACCTGTTATAATACGTTTCAGTAATTCTGCATCGTCGTTGATTTCATTTAGTAACTCCTGAGCAACTTCCATTCGCTGCTGTTTTGGTTCAAAATTCAACAATTTTGGAACAAATGTTGCTGGCACGCGTTTCATACCCAAAACATTCGAAAAAATTTCACGGAATGAGCCAATCGATATGCCAACATCATCAGCGACTTCTCTGATTGTGATTGGGCGATCGTTCATAACCATTTCATTCACTTTTTCCACGTTTTCATCAGTTGTTGATGTGCTGGGGCGCCCGGGGCGTTCGTCATCTCCAACGTCTTCACGGCCATCTTGGAAACGCGTATACCACTCGTAAACTCTTGTTTTACTCATAGCCGACTCACCATAGGCCTTCGTTAACATTTCACATACTTTGTTACACTTTGTTTCATTTTTTACGCAAAATTTGATACAAATTCTTTGATCCATTTCTTTTAAGAAAGGAATATCGCCGAGATCATAAAAATAAGTCTAACATTAACGGCTGCCACAGCCAAAGTAAACAATGAATACAGCTGAACATTTCATTATACTTCAGGGGCATGTATACCAAAATAATTCAAAAAATTTGACAATACGACTCTCCAAACCCGCGAAATTAAAAAATTCCCGTTATTTTCTGAACACACCTCGTATTTATTCTTACAGAATCAAGTAATCCACGCCCTGTAGTAGTTATTCGTGGAGGAATACCTTATGGATTTCAAGTTGGTGATACGATTTATCCTGTGGGGACATATATTTTGCAAGGTAGTAATTCAAAAATCAAAATATACAATCTAAAACAAATATTAGTGAATTCTGCTAAGACTCTAGTTTTTTTGTAATTATGGAGTGTTTCATGGGCGGATCCGGAGGTGTTTTATGTAATAGAAATTACTCGAAGTAAAATGCATAGATGGTACATGTTTATATTGATCAAACTTGCCAGAATTCTTAGTATATATAGTTTTTTGAACTACTGAATAATTGTTGGGATTCAGCAAAAAATAAAAAATTTCATTTCTTGGACAATTCTGAGTGGGCTCATAATTTGGTTTAATTTATTAGTTCCAAGTGAATATATTTTTATATCCCTGAAATAATTAGTAACTATTTTCTCTCACATGATAAGGTATATACCCGATGTTTGCAACACCGATAGTCAATCTTCTCGATGGTGATACGATCTGGCGTGATGAAATTCTTGTTGGAATAGCACATGGAGGGGCGATTTATAAATTGAAATCATTTGGTGTTCTCGGTAATTTGAAAACTGAAACAAAATCTTGGAAAAATATGTGAGAATTCTGCCTAAAATGTCTAGTTCTTTTTCTAGTCATGGAAACTACTATTTCAAAATATATTAGTTTCTTTAGGGCCGTATATGTTGACTGATTGGTAACCCAATCTACTAAATAATTCGTCAATATTCTTACTGATTAATTGTAGTAAAATATGATTCTGATTTTTTTATTATTCTATGAGTAAAATGTTGAAGTACCACTATTTCATGAGTCAACCAGTCAATTACTGTTTCATTAGAAATTTTCTGTAATTCAGATATGGAGACAGGTGAACCAGTGAGACTCCAACCTCTTAGTGGTGATATACTGGTACGCTATGGGCTTCGCTTTGCAATATATGAAAGCAATTGGCGCGGGTATCTTTCTGAGTACCGGACTAAGATGTAGGCACATGCACTTTCTCGTCCAGCGGGTAATTTGAAAACTTGAATACAATCTAAAGCAAATAGATAATGTAAAAATACAAAATGTGAACGACATCCACTTGGGGCTGAAAAATAATGCTTATTAAAACCCCTCCTTGTCCTTTTCAATGTTTTTATCTTTTCTTAAATCATTAAGATCTTATTGCTTTAGACCAGTACCAAAATTTTGGGGTTCAGTGAAAAAAAGGCACAATATTCTTTTTTGCACCACTAGTTATGACATACCTACTGAGTAGTTTCAAAATGTATATTTCTTAATGGTTGAAATAATAACCTTCACGTTTTTCTTACAGAATCAATCAATCAATCAAGAAAATATAACAAAAAGTCAAATAATGAGGATGATATCGCAGAAGAAAATTGACGAAAAAGGAACACTGACAAATAATGTTGAACTGATATAATAAATTAAAAGATTTAGCATAGACACGAATTCTTTTTTCGCAATCACATTATTATTAACATTTGACGGAAATTACTTTTACATTGTCATCTCAATGAAAACGAATTGGTTTCATGTGAAAATTGACTTCCGCGGATTTCATCACATCTCCACATGTTTGGACCCACTGCTTGAGAAAAAATTAATTTTACTTAGGGTTCTGCATGTCGTCCTTGTCGTCGTTGCCGTTGTTGTCATTCATACTACTTGACATGTTGGTTTGCTCTCACATTCATAATCAGACTGACTCCTTGTGTACCATATGATTCATTATCTACTCCTGACCAGTTTTCGGGTCCGTTTACAGTGCTCATTTTCGTCTCGCTGAAGGGAATTTTAAATTTTGTCGCGTAAATTTAAGAAAACCTCTTCTCTTTAAAAACTGAAGCCTTTCGGAAATTTATGTTTTCCAGAAAATAAAAAAGCAAGAAATTTTAATTTTAGAAGCTAGGGCGATCTATGAAAAAGTTGGGAGTGCCCTAACAAGTTCTTTCTATGTATGGTGATCATTTGGAAAAGAGTTGCAAGCCATGTGTGGCCCATGCCAGATTACCCGATCAGGGCCACCCCAGAAAGAGGGTAAACTGTTCAGAACCTCACGAGACCCACATCAAGATTTCTGCAAGAGTTGTTGTCTGTAAACACGATAACTTTCGAAAAAATTATCCGATGGAATTGTCTTTTGGCATTGAGACCTCAGAAGGAAGGTCGAATTCATTAACCAGCCATTTTTGTCCTACGGTTCTGGTTATATCCATGGAGAATGCATTTCCAAAAATATAAAATTTCATTCCAAACAATCGTACATTTCTAAAAATTGCTAACTTCATAAATATTCTTCGAACAATATTCGAACAAAAACAGATATGTTTCGATAAACTGAGTTAAGTATTTGTGTCCTAATTGAAAGATATCTAAATAAATTTCATAGACAACCTTGCAGAGTGGAATAAGTCTTAAGCTTGGTGTCTCTATTCTAAAATGTTCAGTTAGATCGAAATGAAATCTCCTTTCTTATGAACCCTTTCATGTACAAGAAACACAACACTAAAAGGCTAACAAATCAAAATTAGACTTCCAACTACCTCCTTTCTAGCTCATTAGAGACAAAAGTTATAATAAATAAAATTTAAAAAAATAATAATAATAAATACGCTAATCTAATTTGTTCAGTAATGAACATTTATAATCAAGCGAATTGAAGTACATAAATTGATATATGGTATATTCAATTTATTATAATAGAGTTCAACCTAATACAAAAAATTTCATGAACCTGTGAAGATTTTTCAATGTTCAATGACTCAAATAAATGATGAAATCCTGAGCACCACTTTTATAAAATATCAACTTCATTCATTTTCCTACCTCCTGCCAGGAGTTGAAGTTGAAGTACAAAATCGCCTTAGAATCAGCATTCTATTTTTGACTTTCTCGCGTGATAATTCAATTCTCACAAGGAAAAAATTTGCACTTGAGGAATTAACATATCGAATTTGTTCCGAAGAGGTAAGTATGAGAAAAGTTCGGTGACTAATCAATAATTTCGACTATTTCACATAGTTCAAGTGTTTCGTCGGTCAAACAATTGATGGACATATACTTGTAGTCTGTCGTAAGCAAGGAAAGTGCACCAGTTTGTGGCCCCTCTGACATATTTTCATCAATTAAAGCAGTCGGCAATAAAAAATGATGCACTATGCAACACCTGTAGCATCTTCATACAATGAGAAACCGAAATAAATGAATTGTTGATATGGAAAAAAAGTATTTTCAAATATAACCCGCGAGATTATATTCGACTGTTATCGACAGCGCCGTCATCGCTATGAAATTGTCTCGTGCTTACTATGCGTTGCTGTGACAGTTGAGTTACAATTCTTTGTTGAAATACTGAAAAAATCCAAGTAAGTAGGAAATAAAGTGTATTATGAGTAAAGATTGTTTATATTTTGGGTAATACTTCCGTATAGCGGCTTTTTCGAAAAACGGGGGGGAGGGGTTGAATAAGGCCCTAAATGGGTTATTTTTGAAAACCTTAGAAAAAAATTAGGAGGAGGCTTTTCTTATCACTTTTTTGTCGCTTTTCAATGTGCCCCTTCTCCAGCTCTCAACCGGTATTTGGAGCTGGAAAGGGGTCGCATCATTGCCCATTTTGTTGAGTGAATCTGACCCATGTTAAGCCTTTTTTTAAGTGAATCTGACCCGTGTTAAGCGCTGGTTTGGGATCACATTTTGAAAATAATATATAATTTAGGGGAATTTCGAAAAAAAAAAGTTTTAACACTCCCGATCGATTATGAACAGTGACTGTCAGTCTCGCGAAAGTTGAAATAAAGTGATAAAAAAGTGATAAAAAAAGCCTCTCCCTCATTTTCATTCTAAGTTATTCAAAAATAGCCAATTTTGGTCCACTTTCAAAATCCCCCCCTCCATTTCTCTAAAAAGCCGCGATACGGAAGTATTACCATATTTTGCATATACATTATTCAAAGTCATGATGAATATACATATTCTTATGAAATCCGATTGAATAGAAACTGGTACATGGAAAAGTACCACTGTATCTGAACTTTGACTTCACAACATTTTGTCCTTTTTGGTAGATTGCCTACTATGGTTTACGTTTTATCGATAATTTGCTGAGTTTTTGGATCTTGTCTACTTTTCTAAGCTCGAAAATATTTGACGATATCTCGATGTCCATAATTTTAACTTTGCTTATTCCTTAAAAATCAGAAATTTGTTTGAAATTCACAACAATTCATACAGATTGTTTCGATTTTTTCAAATATTCATGTTTTTCACAACAACTTATGGAAAAATGTTGTTGCGAAGAAAAATTCAAGAGTATAGTCGTGGGCTGCAAACTGATACAGTGGGACCACAAACTCCTGTAGCAACACGGTTCACGAAAAAAATCCAAGTTTGATATGGAAGTTTCGAACAAAACTTGGTTATCATCTGTCAGCGTAATTAATTGTTCTACTTACTTGCGCTTTAAAACACCTCATTTTTTATTTTAAAATGTTTCAGCCAAAAATAAATGTCAAATTTGATGGTTGCGACGGTTTCATTCATTTTATGAATGAAAGTAAAGCCAAAAAAAGATAATAAAAAATGTAAGTGAAGCAAATGATTTTTCTTTTTCTTTGAACCGAATAATACTTGATGGCACTGTATGCCACAGCTTTTCACTCTCTATTTATAAAGAAGATCTCAAAAATTTCTCTAATTCCGACGATGAGAACGCCTCTTCTTCGCCAATGAATTCGTTAATAATGATCCAACGTTTGAAATTAAACTCAAATCAAATGATGAAATTCCTGATGTTGAACGCACCCAACTTCCTATTCTGCGTACTGTTGCAACTTACAAATATTGTTGCCTCTGCTTCTCCGCGACGAATTTAACTACGATCCCTGAAAAGCTCGAACGCAGTCTTATATTAAGAAGAAAATATACATACAACAATGAAATCGGTGCTGTCGAGCTCACATAATCAAATGAAATGCTGGGACCATACCTTGCCAACTAGAATGACGCCGAAATTCTGAAAAGTGTTATTCAAGATCCAAATGGTTTGCATGAATTCTTGAAGGAAATTGATATTTTTGTTCTTGATCGTGGTTTTCGAGAAGTTAACATACTTTGCCATCAACCATTGTACCAATTACTTCTCGCTCTACATAAAAAACAAAATCATCAATTTTGACATTGCTTGCCTTCAGTCTTTTTATTTGCTTCTCTATATTGCCAAATTCAATCAAAATTTTTTATTTCCTCTCTTTAGCTTACTCAAACATTATTAGCAAATAATGTTTTAGCGAACAAGGTCTAGAATTTTTTCAGGTTAGTGGCGATGTCGTATTTCTTAAGCATTCAAGACGAAGAGGAACCAAAGACATCAAAACGAAACTTTCGCGAGAATCTTCAGAATCGTCGAAAATTTGCTTATTAGGATTAAATCAGGACGTGCCATCACCACCACATTTGAGATCATTATTAATTGCATCACATTTCCAGGTTTTACATCGCATTGCAATACTTTGTGGATAACAGCTGGTTTTTGCATTTGTGACCTGTTTGTACGTAGGAAGAACATCTGCATTTTTGTCTTTCAAGAGTTTCCTTAGGAGTTCGTACTTATTTTTTGTCAATTTTAAATCAACAAAAAGTGCTAGAGCCTCGTCATAAGTGGGAGGTAATGCTTCAGTTTTTGAAGAGAAAATGATTTAAAATTCACGCGACGATTTCCTAAATCTTCGATAGGAAGGCGAAAGTGAACATCTTGAAAGGAACATTTTACACCTCAAGTATCTTGGACTAAACAGTCTAACACAAATCGTTCTCGAGGTCGGTTTGAATCGGAATGTAGAAAACAAATTAAAAGAAAAATGAGGGCATCTTTTTTTGTGCGCTTATTTTAAACTATTTATAGTGCTTTTCCTACATATTCCAGTTGTGGCTCGTGTTTTTGTCTGCGAAATTTCTCGATTTGAAATTGTGATTAGTTCGTGAAGACTTGTTTCAAAGCGAAGGAACAAGTGTTGCGCAACTGAAAAATTCCACGACTACTAACATGACAACAAAATTCACGATGATTATTTTTTTGCACTTTCCAATAGTTTTGAAATGTGCCTAATCTTGCGCAAATGTATGAAAAGTTATAGAAAGTTTCAGAAATTTATACAGAGTATTGAGGAAATTTATGAAAACTCTTTAAAATTGTGGAAGGCTCTGGACATTCATGAGGGTTCTACAGATTGACAATTTAAGAGGAGAATTAAGGGAAGTTTATGAGCTTGTTAATCTTTAATTCACAGTTGAGTACTCTTGTCACATATGAATTGAATGGTCTTTTCTCATCTTCAAGACCAAACTGCAGGAGACTGGTGCACTCCTCAGTATACAATACAAACCGATCAAACTTCTTTAGTTCTAGCTTGGTTCTCAGACTTTCCTTTGCGTGACCGAAGTTTGGTGGGACTGACGTTATGAATGGACACTCCACCTTATAACGATTTAGTTGCATGATTTGGACATGATTTTATACTTACGTAATGATTTTCTCGCATGATTTGTTGATCTTGAAAAAGCTTTCGATAAGGTGAATGGATCTAAACTTTGGGAAGTCCTAGAAGAATATGGAGTGAATGGTTGGCTTCTGAAAGGAATAAAAACAATATACAATGGTACTCAAGCGAGAGTAAGAGTGAATGGACAATTGAGCGATTGGTTTGGTATAAAGCAGGACGTTAGGCGAGGCTGCATTATGTCCTGCAGGATGTTCAATATATACATGGACAAATGTCTACGAATGGCCCTCGTGAAGAAAGAAGGTGTTAATCTTGGGACAGTGAAAGTACATGGACTGGCGTTTGCAGATGATAAAATTGTTACAGCGGAATCAGTCAACGATTTGCAGAGAATGATGAGCAGCTGGATACCAGCATGAAGAGTATGGATCTTGAGATTAACGCAAATAAACAAAAATTATCGTTTTTGAAAGAAGGGGTGAGAAAACAGTATGCAACGTTGCCTTAAACGAAGAGAAGATAGAACAAGTTGATGAGTTCGTGTATCTTGGAAGCTTATTTACTGCTGACGGAAGATTTGATTCAGAGATATCCTGACGTGTAAATGAGGGTAGAAATATTATCACAATGTCAGTAATGAGTGGGTTCTCAAAGAATGTGGTGTAGGAAAGAACTGTTTGCCAAATGTGAAAGAAATTAGTTGAGATGATTTGATCATGTTGAAACAATGAGAGAAGAACGTTTAACGAATCAAGTATTGAAACGGTTCAGTATAATTTTAAATTATATTTATAAACTTGATTGGAGCGGGAGAAGGTATAGGCCGATGCGCTGCTGAGCGGCTGTCGCGGGTTCTTATGTGGAAGGGGTAAGATATAGCCCATGTATGGATTACGCAAAACCAGAGGAATTGCATGCGCAACCACTCGATAAGAAGGGATGAATGGGTCCGCGGCAGCGTGACCGCACTCGATACGAGGGAGCGTCGAGGAAATCAGTCTGCAATTAACACTGACCTATACCACGTGTTTTTTGCGTGTGGCTCTCCAAAACCAGCGAGTTCTTACCGTTCACCGACTCAACTCGCGGGCGATTATAGGTATAGGAACTTCTCATGCTTTTAGGAACGAGGAACACAAGGAACCAAATTAAATTTACCCTAAGTAAAAGGGCTAAACCATTTATTCACTTTCACTAAAGTGACAGGTATTTAACCTCTCAACGTTTTCCCTTGGAAGTGACATGTCGCGGTAGAATCAATTTTAGGCATCGTTAAAAATCATTCTTCAACCCATCAACATATGGGAGCTCAAGGATCCGAACGTTGGCGCTCTGATTTGATTCTAACCAGAGCGACACGACCCAGAGAACGAGTTAGTCTGAGTAAATTGATTCGGGATGTGTTTGGCGAAAGATAAGAAAGCCCAATTGGATTTTTTACCCATCAACATATGGGAGCTCATCCAATGAGATTTCTGCATCGTGAAACACAATTTTATCATGGCTCAAAAAATTTACAAGTTCGAATATACAAGAATTCATGGATCCTAGGAACTAATCAAATTCCCAGAATGGACCCAGGATTTTCATATTCGAACATAACAAAAAGCGTCAAAAGGCAGGTAAAGAGATAAGCATTAAAAATTTTTCAGGCAATAAAATAAGACCTAAAAAAAAAATGTCATGCAATTTAAAGTTAGCAAAATGAAACGACATCTCGTTAAGTGGCAAACATAGCTCTAAAGTTTGCACAAAATTTATTTTCATTCAGTAGAATCAATTATTAAGAGAAATCCTAGTCATTCACAATAGAGGTAAGGGAGAAAAATTATGATTAGCAATGCGAAATCTTGTCCGTGAAATTTAATGCACGTAATCTGAATATGAAATGATGATTGATAATTTCCATGATACTGAAGCGATATAATAGAAAGCGTGAAATTGATTTAAAATCATAATGGGACAAAGCAATGTCGATCGATGGCAAAAAGCTTCGAGGGAAATTCGATTTTCGTTTCTGGGGGCTCACTTCCTTTGAATAACACGAAATAAAATTTAGCTGTAACTCTTCAATGAAAATTATTAAAATCAGAGCGATAATAATCGACACTGAACTCACGGACAGCTTCATTTCTAGAGCAGTCCTTTAAGGAAAACTACTTTGAAAATTCTGTGATTGAAATTGAAAAGAAAGTAAAAATCGTTCTTTACGCTAATCGAAAATCTTATATCGGAAATACAATTTCTATTGTAGTTGTTGTAATTAATCGGGCATTTAGTCTCAGGTTTATCGTCCTCCCAGGTTTGATGCCGATGTATATATTCGGAACCAATTTTCCTGATCAGGACAAATTAAATCGTCGAAAAATCAAATTTCTCTTAAATAAAAATTCCAGTAGAGTGATATTCGATACAATTAAATTGAGAAGCAATTATCCCGTACAAATAAAGAAAAATTGAAGCTGCCCCAATAAATCCAGGCGTTAAAGGGATATCACAATCAGTGCTCAGCTTATATAATAGAATAATTTTACAGTATATTCAAGTAAAGTGAGCGGTAGCGTACCCAGAGGTAGACCGTAGAAAGGATTGTTGGAATGTGTGAATGAGACGCTGAAGAGAAGGGATATTCGAAGTCGTGGAAATTCAAGAAGTGCATGAAACGATGCATGGATGTAACGGAAGCAGAAGAGGTATGTAAGGGTAGGGATGTATGCAGAGCAATTGTTTACAAAAAGCAGAGTGATGCCTGAAACGACAGATTTCAGTCACTAATGGGCCCGCGTGAAGATATTTTCTTAGTGCATTGTTATAATTATTCCCGTTATTATAATGGCTTTACGAAGCTCTTCACCTGGGTTAGTTCCTCAAGAGATTGATCAAGCGACTTCTGTCGGAGCGACGTTGTGAGATTGTTCTGAAACCTATTTTTTCTTCTCCTAAACGTTCCATACCAGAATTTACCATACAAAGTCCTTAATCCCCAGTAGTGAAACGAGACCAAAACCGAACGAGTCATGCTTACCCGGAAAGGGATTCGGCTTAATGGTATAATAATAATAATAATAATAATTATTATTATTATTATTATATATATTATATATTATATAAATAGGGTTCGATCCCTGAGCCGGTACCTCTGGAAATTTTCCCATGTACTTTAACCGAGGTTCTGGTGGTTCGGATTCCACCTCAAGCTGTAGGTCCCCCCATTATGCACTTGGCTGCAACCCAGCCCGTGGATGGTGGGGTAAAAATTATACCAGACTAC
>JAUMHM010086765.1:0-10768 GCA_032362435.1 Melikaiella ostensackeni
AGTGCACAAAGAATATTCGGCTTGAATGATTGTCCTTGTCATCGGTGCTCTCGGAGGTGCAAAACCATCACTGGTTCGTAACCTCGAAGCCATACCTGCGTGCCAGAAAAATGCCAAAGAACATGCGAGATGGATGCAAAAAGCTGTCATTCTTGGGTCGTTCCGTGTCCTCAGGACTCACGAGAGTTTCGCCGGCCCTTCATCGTGATTTCACCGTTCCCTGAGGCCGCTCATCTCACGGTTGTGAGGCGTGGCCATGGGTGTGATTTACCTCGGTCCTACTGGGAGCCGGTGTCATTTTTCATGGACGACAGGCGCTCCCAGGGAGACCCTGCGGTGGTTGTTTGGCCAATTTTTTCATTATATATGTATATTAAAATATTTCCAGTGAGAATTCAATGAAATCCTAGGTTTTTCATAATCATGAAAAAGGAATATTCAATTATTTCAAACAATTTTTTTAAGGCTGACTGAAGCCTCTGGGAGAGTTAAATGTTAAAAAAGCATGGAGGGTCCTGACACTCAAGGCTAGCTACAAATGTGTATACCAGGAGCTTTACTACGAAATCAAGATAATTATTATTTTTGGTACCATCATACAAATGCAGACACAATTTCAGTGGAAGATCCATCTTCACTACATGCTGGAACTGCACTTTTTGCTACAGTTTCATACGTATTTTCTGATATAAGTATCGATTCGCCTCATGCGAACTCCTCATAAATTTTCAGTATTACACCATTGCTATTACTGAGTACCTTCAATAAATATCAATAGACACGGAAAAAAATAGGCTTCATTTATAGTTCAGACTTTCCCGACTCCCTGTGGGTACCTATCTCCTGCCATAGTATTATAAGTATTAATGATAATCTACAAGCATCCGCTGTTTATAAATGCCATTCGCAGCACGAAAATTTGATTACTAAGATGCTTTTGTTTTTTATTTCAGTTTCTTCAAATTGGTTCGCTTTATTATTATTCGAAGTGCAGAAATAAATAAGTGAGTGTCAAATGAAATAATATCCAACTGATAATATATGAAATACTTCATGATCAATTTCGAACCTTCGAAATTGTGCTATAAAATGAAATCAATAATTTGAAACTAATATTTCTGAAATATATATATTTTGCGTTTAACTTATAACGTTTCTTTAATTTTTCTTTTCAGTTAATAAGTTTCTAATTTTTTTCATACTCAAAATACTTGAGAAAAAGAAAGAGTCTAACCTTTTTTATTTCTGATGTCACACACTATACATCAACATCACAGATTGTGGGAAGAGTGTGTCATTTGAATGAGAAACAGGCGACTTCTAGAATGATCTAAAAGCTATCCCTTCTCCTACACATCCGTTATTTACCC
Source organism: Melikaiella ostensackeni (assembly GCA_032362435.1). NCBI lineage: Eukaryota > Metazoa > Arthropoda > Insecta > Hymenoptera > Cynipidae > Melikaiella > Melikaiella ostensackeni. The sequence continues at coordinate 1,371 of JAUMHM010086765.1, forward strand.
TAACCATATAAATTTCTTGATCTCCAGGAGTATAACGAAGCTAGAACCTAACAAGTTGCCTTTACCTCGAAAGGGATTTGGCCTAATGGTATAATAATAATAGAATCATTCAGTGAAATAAGTGCAATATTTTCAGATTTTATTCCAATACATGTTTTGAATTTACTAGAAGCTACGAATTTCTGCCCAAAGTAGTTAATATTACAGAAGTTCCGTTATATCTCTTCTTTCGAAAGCAAAAATGGTAAAATATGGCGTGATATTTAAAGAATAGAACAACATTTTGGGTGTAGAGAATGTGGTTGTTGGTCTGATGGGCTTGGCGGGGGAGCATGTTGTGGTGGGGATTGATGCTGTGGTGGTAATTCTTGCTGAGGTGGAAATTCTTGGTTTGATGGCCTAATTAAATCACGATCAAGAACCCGTACAGCATAATTATCGGGTAGCGGAATATGGTCGACATCAAGATTCCATGCTATAACACCAGGCCTTTGGACTGGTGTCGGTGGTTGAGGATCATTTTCATGTTTGCGGCTTGTTTTTCTGGTCGTGACACTCAAAGCTGTAAAAGAAAGAAAAAGAAGAAATTTACATACACTGGAAAAATAGTTGTTAATAATTTCAACAGTTTTGAATAATTAAACAATATTATTCGAATTAGCACACTACTGCAAGCACAACTATAATGTTAGAGCTTCAAGTGAAAATTAGTGAAAATTTTTGTCAATTGTATTAGTAGTAATATTGAGTGTTTGACTGTCACTAATCGTTAGTGGCTCACCTTTTTTGACTGAATTAATAGAATTTCACTAGTAACAGTGAAGTTTCTCTAATTTAGATGTGGAGAGTTTTTCAGATTTTTAAAGTTAAAGCGTTCAAATTTGAATGGTATATTAAAAATTTTCATTTTGGAGATTTTTTCTGATTTATAAAGCCAATAATTGAAACACGGCAAATATGACTAACAAATGCATGATTTTAAGCGTTTTTTGTAACACAGGCACGATTTCCGATTCTGTTCATATCAAACTTTCAGCGAAGGAATCATGACGGCGGAAAAGAATTAAAGGGGAATTCCAAGGAAATCAAATAACTAAAATATTTCAATGTGAATTCCGAGGACATTTAAGCCTTGAAAGGAATTCGGAATATTTTCAGGTTAATCCCGAAGAATTTCAAAAAAATCATACTGAATTTCGATGATTTGATCGTGAATTATGAAGAGTTTATCTTGATTTTCAGAGAATTACAAAGAATTCACAGAGAATTTCAAAGACTTCATTGTGATTTTCAAAGATTTAATTGTAAATTCCAGAGAATTCATAGTGAATTACACAGAATTTATAGTAGATTCCATAGAATTCCTAGCGGTTTCTAAAGAATTCAAGGTGAATTTCTAAGAATCCATAGTGAATTCCATAAAATTCCTAGTAAATTCTAAAGAAATTCAAAACTTCAAGGCGGATTCCAAAGATTTTGTTGTGAACTCCATAAAATTCTTAGTAATCTGCAAATTATTCTAAGGGATTTGACGTGAATTCCGAAGTTTTTATTGCGAATTCAAAAAATTTACATAGAATTTTCAGTAAATTCTAATGAGTTCAAAAAAATTCATATTATTAACCTCTGAACACACTTCTGACTCCCGTACGAGGATCTTAAGTATGAAGTAGAGTAGTACTTTAGGCTCGCTTTATAGGCATGAAAAACATGACGATGACCGGCTGCGCTCGGGAGTTTTGGTTTTTAGCAGTTTTCCACTGTATTGGCCAAATGTTTGAGCAAACGCGAGCGCTTTTAATAAAAATCTGTCTGAAGACGGTAGGGGATTCTCGAGATTGAAAAAAATCACAGGATTGAGTACATCAGGCATTATCTGAAGGCTTATTGAGAGTGGGGTGTTCGAGGTAATTGAGGAAAGTGAGGTCTAGTTGAGAAGTTAATGTCTGTCAATCTCCCGTGGAAGAGGGGGATTTAGATATACGTAAAAACCCATGAAGCTTTACATGGAAAGAATAAATAAACAAAAATAGAAAAAAATTAATATTTGCTAATAATATTATTTTACACTCACAAATAGAATTAAGAAAAACCAAGAATATGAAGAATAGAGCCCCAATAACGATCTTCATTTTTGCAAGGTGAATTCACTGGTGGAGAACTGAAGACTGGTTTTTGAAGAATTCGTTCAACGGTGACTGACTGATACGTTTTTGGAATATATTCGTGGTTATGTAAACACAATATTGTTTGAATAATCAACTAAAGGTTACAGAACTCTGATATCAGAATTTTTCACGTAAGATTATAAGCTAGGCTAGATAAGAAATCAGAAGAATTGACATTTACTCAGGGTTTAGTTAACTACAAAATATAATTTTAAAATATAATAAATAATATACACGTACATAGTAATAAATAATACACTAATAAAAATAAATAATAATGTAATATTAACTATTTTATTTAAAACTAATTAACTTAGAACTTATGCTTATTTCTGTAAGAAAACTGCCGCAATATTCAAAAATGAAGAAGAAGGGAATAAAACCTGATAGACCCGCTTCGAAAAAAATTAAGATGAATGTTTCTATATGTTTGGAATATACTTGATTCGATGCTCAAACTTCCGTTAGCGAGATAAAATTTTTCTGATGCAATTCACCGTGCATTCATAAAATATTATTCTCTTCTAAATTTACTTTCATGTTTGAATCTAAATTAGTGCAATTTTACGAATTAATGGTGAAATTCTACTAATTCACTTAGAAAAAAGTGAGCCACTAAATATTAGTAGAAAACTACTAATTCGATTAGTCTTAATATTTACTTATTCTATAGTAGAAAACTACTAATTGTTTAGTGAAAATATGTATATTAATTTACTTGGGGCTTTATATATTAAATGAAAGAAGTTTATTGGAATGGAAAACGTAAAGAATAGGAAGCTTCAATAAACTGACGCGATTGTGTAACATTTTCAACTTTATTGAGACAATCAGAAGGCAATATTGTAAAATGTGTATATAGGCTACCTCACCTCACTTTATTCACGTCAAAAATTATTCTACAGGAACATCACGAAATTCGACAAAATACAACAGTGCACATGACATACTAACACATTAAGTCGTTCTCTCCACGTCCGCCATTTTATACAAAAAAGAATCGAAAGATAAGTTCATTAATTGATTAGTAACCGAAATCGTTATGGACATAAAATGTTCTACATTTTTTATACGCAAAAGAATTAGTTCAAAAAGCCTCATTTTTTAAATTTTCTTAACTATATATTCAAGTTCAAATACATGCTCAACAAGTTTCATATCAATCGATGAAACTGTTCCTTAATTGTCGCCGTTATAAATTTAGGAAGATGATTTTCTCAAAGCCAAAAGGAGGTTTCCTCCAAATGAGCTTATCGTATTTAAAAATGCGTGAAGTAAAAACAATTTCGCAGGTTTATATTTACAACCTTTCTTGACATTTTATCATCGTAAAGTGTAAAACTATGAATTACATGAGGAAAATGATTGAAAACCATAGTCTTATGATTTTTTGAAGATAAATTCACTCAATTGTGAAACATTTTCAATATTCGAAAACAATATTATATTATTGCATACATTTGAAACTATACAACACTGTGATATGCATAAAGGTTTAGATGTAATTATAATTAATAATCTAAGCATTGTTCCAAAGTACTTTTGTTGCAATCTGCTTTTCTCTTACGACCATCTTCTAAACTTCATAGTGAGAATTGCTTCTGTTATTAATAATAATTACAGGTAACTAAATATAATTATATTTGTTTTCTCCGTTTTAATTCTAACGTATTCAGTTAGATAAAAATGTTCCAAAATATTAAACGCTTCGTTATAATTAAGTAAGTCATCTCAAACACAATTTTTCAATCATTTCGTGATGCCTTGTCATAGTTATTCATTACTTACGATAACGAAATGTTAACAAAAGTTTGAAATGTAACCCTACAAAATAATATTCACTATACACTTATTTGGACACATTAAGCTTGTTCGGAAAAGAACTCTCTTGGAGTTGAGAAAAGCCTTCTTAATTTATACGCGGAAGAAAATAATACAAGCTGTCTATTGATACCATCAGATTACTTCACTCACTGATAAGACATAACTAAAATAAATAATTACCTATATTTTTATCTGAGACAGCTTCACACCTTATGGCATGGATATTCCGTTTTCTTAAATTTATGGAATTTTTGTTATAAATTGATGAAACATTGGTTTTAAACTTCAGAGAATCACAATAAATAAATTTTCAAATATCTCAATAGTACAGCAATTGAGACTGCTCACGTAAAGAAACGGTTTTTATAAAACATCAATTTCGCACATCATCAGAATGTCAATTCTTTACATTTGCTGCCAATTAAGGATGAGAATGGTTTATGATGATTAAATGCAAAGAGGGCGTTAATAATTGCAAATTGAACTGAAGCTTTGATATACCGTAAAAAGGGCATATCTTAGCGAATGCTGGTAAATAGACCTTATTTCATCATCAAAAAGCAGATATCTCGTCGATATACGCCATTTTCAAGAAGAAAGTGTATTCACTCATTTCATACCATGAGAGTCTCATTAGACGAATCCGCATTAATGAAAATTTTACTATTTATATTAGCAACTGAGTATCTGACTAATGATATAGTAATATTTCAGCATTTCAGTAATGGAATAGTAAAAATACAAGTTTATTTTACTAAAGTCAATTAGTAAGAATATTGGCTAATTCTTTGGTGATTTCGGTTACTCATTAATAGTGAAATTTTTTTAAATCACGTTTTTGATATAAAATGTTGAACATGAAGTCAAACGACGTAACGTGTCATGTCAGATATGCTGATATGTTTTATTGAGTTTCGCGGCGTTTTAGGGACTGTATAGGTTAAAGGGATTATTTCTATTGCGAATGAAGTAAGGTGACATATATTTAAGTGACATAATTCTAATTTCCCCATTTTTAAGTAGTAACTTGTAAATACGTTCAGCTGCTGGAGGTGACGTAACCTCTTTACAAATTTCACAATATTGTCTCCTTATTGCGTCAATAAAGTTGAAAATCTTCCACAATCGCGTTCTTTTATTGAAAATTTATATTTGTCACGTTTGTTATCTCTATAACCCTTTTCTAAATAATAGAAATTGCTTTTTGTTAGAATCCGTAAGATTTGAAACCAACTAACCAAATCCTTCCCATCTAACCACCCATTGAATTTACACCCATGTAATTGTTTCGGACTAATTTTTTCCAATGAATTCATAACTATAAATATATAAAAAAAAAATCTTGGCCCGCAGTTCAAACTTTCAGAAAAAACTTTCTGTAGGGTTGAGTGGGGTAGTACTGGTCACTTGATACAAAGTGGCCAGGGCTAACCGACTGTGATATGTTACGATAAAACTGCTATGAATAAAAAAATACGTGAAATTATTAGTCACAATTGCAGGCCACACAGTTCAAGAGGAAATTGAGATATCCTAACTAAAACTAATATAATATTTTTTGTAATTTCGCACATATTTGATAATAAAGTTGGTTCATATTGAAAAAGATGCACTTGTGTTCTAGAGACGAAATTTAGACTGAGTGGCTGGGCTACCCGATAACCGGTATACGATTGTAAGGCCCCTTTATTTATGGGTCGAGTATTGCCTTCCAGTAAAATGCCGAAAATGATGCTATTACAAAGAGACTGGCATAATTGAACTTGTCATGATGAACAATAACAGAATGAATGGTTTTTAAACCTATTGAAAATTATGATTGCTATATTAATTATTGTTAAAAATAAAAATAAAATATTTTCTTTTCCGAGTTTAGAATCACCAGCTACCTCAACAAGGAAAGAAAGAAAACCATATAAATGAAGATAATTTTATTACTATTCATTATTGTAATGAGCGTTTTATTTGTACGGTTCTGGTATGTAATCATCAATTACACGAGAAAAGAACATTCTGTTAAAATTTCTTCGTTGTCTAAAAATCTGGAGAAAGAAACTGATTCATAGGAAGAAGCAGTCAAAAGCTTAGAAAACACAGCAATCAAACCCGGGTAAAAAAAATTTGGTATGTGACTGATCGAGGAAAATAACTAGAACATCGTGTGGAAGTGAAGTCTCAGATAGTATATGATTGAAGTGTAGGGAAAGTATTACTAAAGTATATTTTATACATATAGCTGCAGAATAACTGATGTATAGCTAAGTATAGCTGATGTTTAGTCAAAGTATGATTGAAGTATATCTCTAAAGTATAGCTCAATAACGTTAAATATGTCTATAGTATCGGAAAAAAATGGCTGTGATAGGTATAGCCGTATTATTGAAGATGGAAGATAATCAGATATCTGAAATACATAAAAATAGAGACCCAGAATCATAATTTTCACAATTTAAAAAAATATTGTTTTTTGAAAAGTACACTTGAAAATTCTGTCTTTCTTTCTGTTTTTTCCATGCGCGCATTTCTCAATATTTTTCAGTGTTATCGATAATTTTTGATGTGCAGTGGGCACTTCTTCTAGTGGAAATGCAATTTGCGATAAGTATTTTAATTACAATATTTTATCTTATAAAAAACAAAAGGTTTTTAACCGCCTTAGACTTGAAAGAAATTTTCCCAAATTAGGCAGGAAATCAGGCAAAAGTTTCGTTGGACACCATATTTATGTGTCAAGTTTCGGCTGACGGACTCGCTCTGAAAGTAGTACATAATGCGCCGTGTTAGAGGAGAGGTCGCTTTTGAAAAGTACATTCGAAAATTCTGTCTGTTATTTCCATGCGTGCATTTCTCAACATTTTTCAGTGTTCTCGATAATTTTTGAAGTGCAGTGGGCATTTCCCCTAGTGAAAATGCAATTTGCGATAAGTATTTTATTTGCAATATTTTATCTTATGCAAATCATGAGGTTTTCAACTGGTGTAGACTTGAATGAGAACAGTTGTCCAAATTGTGCAGGAAATCATGAAAAAAGTTTTAACGATCACCATATTTAAGGTTTCAAATTTTAGCTAAACGACTTGTTTTGAGAGTAGTACACAACGCGCCATGTTAGAGGAAAGATTGCTCTTAGAGAGTACTCTTGAAAATTCTGTCTGTTATTTCCATGCGCGCATTTCTCAATATTTTTCAGTGCTGTCGAAAATTTTTGATGTGCAGTGGGCATTCTTTCCAGTGAAAATGCAGTTGGCGATAAGTATTTCACTTGTAATATTTGATCTTATGCAAAACATAAGGTTTTCAACTGGCGTAAACTTGAAAGGAAACAGTCTTCCAAATTATACAGGAAATCATGGAAAAAGTTTCATCGGTCACCATATTTCAGGTTTCAAATTTCGGCTGAAGGACTCGCTTTGAAAGTAGTATACAATGCGCCGTGTTGGAGGAGAGATCGCTTTTGAAAAGAACATTTGAAAATTCTGTCTGTTATTTTCATGCATGCATTTCTCAATATTTTTCAGTGTTCCCGATAATTTTTGATGTGCATTGGGCATTTCTTCTAGTGGAAATGCAATTGGCGATAAGTATTTCACTTGTTATATTTCATCTTATGCAAAACATAAGGATTCCAACTGGCATAAAGAATGAAAGAGAATAGTTGTCCAAATTATGCAGGAAATCATAAAAAATGTTTCGTGGGTCACCGTATTTCAGGTTTAAAATTTCGGCTGGAGGACTCGCTCTGAAAGTAGTACATAACGTGCCATGTTGGAGAAGACATCGATTTTGGAAAGTACATTTGAAAATTCTGTCTGTTATTTTCATGCATGCATTTTTCAATATTTTTCAGTCTTTCCGATAATTTTTGATGTGCAGTGGGCATTTCACATAGTGGAAAGGCAATTGGCGATAAGTATTTTACTTGTTATATTTTGTCTTATGCAAAACATAAGGTTTCCTACTTGGCGTGGGCATGAAGGAGAATATTTGTCTAAATTATGCAGGAAATCATAAAAAAAGTTTCGTGGGTCACCGTATTTAAAGTTTCAAATTTCGGCTAAATGACTCGCTTCAAAAGTAGTACACAATGCGCCGTGCTAGAGGAGAGATCCCTTCTGAAAGCACATTTGAAAATTCTGTCTATTATTTCCATGTACGCGTTTCTCAATATTTTTTAGTGTTCCCGATAACTTTGGATGTGCATCGAGCATTTCTTCTAGTGAAAATACAATTGGCGATAAGTATTTTACTTGTAATATTTTATCTTATGCAAACCATAAGGTTTTCAACTGGTGTAGACTTAAAAGAGAACAGTCTTCCAAATTATACAGGAAATCATGAAAAAAGTTTCATCGGTCACCATATTTCAGGTTTCAAATTTCGGCTGAAGGACTCGCTTTGAAAGTAGTACACAACGCGCCGCGTTGAAGGCGAGATCGCTTTTAAAAAGAACATTTGAAAATTCCGTCTCTTATTTTCATCCGTGCATTTCTCAATATTTTCCAGTGTTCCCAATAATTTTTGATGTGCAGTGGGAATTTCTTCTAGTGGAAATGCAATTGGCGATAAGTATTTAACTTGTTATATTTCATCTTATGCAAAACATAAGGATTACAACCGGCGTAAAAAATGAAAGAGAATAGTTGTCCATATTATACAGGAAATCATGAAAAATGTTTCGTGGTTCACGGTATTTCAGGTTTCAAATTTCGGCTGAGGGACTCGCTCTGAAAGTAGTACACAGCGTGGAGAGTTTAGTGGCGTCTACGACCTTGTCAAGTTTTTATTCACGGTTGAGTATTCTTGTCACATTTTGGAGCGAAGAATGATTTTTTATCATCTTAGAGACCAAACTGCAGGAGATTGGTGCCCTCCTCAGCTGACAAAACAAACCAATCATGATTTTTCTTCTTGTGGTTCAGTTTCCATACTCTCCTTTGCATGAGCAAAGTTTGGTGGGACAGACGTCATGAATGGACACTCCACCTTATAACTATTCAGCTGCCTGATTTGAACACGATTTTATACTTGTAAAATAAATTTCTCGCTTCGAGTTGTGGTTGGGTGTATACTTTTAACAATGAAGAGTACAAATAATAATGTAGCCTCGGATAGTACTGACGCTTCTACTGACGAAAGGCATGTCCTCGGAGAAGTTTCAGGCGATAACTGGAGGTTAGGTGTTCGGAATGCTAGAGGTTTATATGATCTTAAGGAAAAGGAATTGCGAGATACAATGCACGTAAGGAAGCTAGATATTTTGTGTGTACCGGAAACAAAGAAGAAGGAATGTCAAGTGAGGAACATAGAGAACGGACTCGAACTTTGATCGGGAGTAGATAATGAATCGTATGGTACCCAAGGAGTCGGTCTGATTATGAATGAGAGAGCAAAACAACATGTCAAAAA
>JAUMHM010086766.1:0-10768 GCA_032362435.1 Melikaiella ostensackeni
CCTCTTCGACAACCTTAGTTTAGCCCTTAACACCCTCCGCCCCCCTGAAAGTAACGCAGTTGTTAGCTAAGCATGGTCCTCACATTTATTCTGCGTTTTTGTGCGTTTCTAGTGAGTTTAGTTTGTCAAACGCTTCAAGTTCCTGAGATTTCAAGTCGAAATATATTGCATTTTTAACAAAATAGTTGAATTTTCTACCAAAAAAGATTTATTTTCTACCAAAAGAGATGAATTTTCAACCCAAAAAGGCGAATTTTCAACAAAATAGTTGAATGTTTAACCAAATACCCAGCGAAAAATCATAAGTATGGGATTGATTAATTATTGACTTTTCGAAGTATAAAGCATGTATGGCAAATGAGACACCCCCATACTTCAATTATAATGAAATATTTCTTAGAATTCGAAATGAAACCTAATTTCTTATGAACATTTTTTATGTACTGAAAAAGAAACACCCAAAAAGTTCACAAACTAAAAATAGACTTTGAAACTACCCAATTTTACGGCTCGTTAGAGACAAATGTACAATAAATGCACAACAAAAAGAAAAACCTATATTAATTAAATTGAAATATTACCTGAAAATAAGAATATAGGATTTAATATCAAATATTGTTTGGTAAATTTGTCTATTCTCTTATAAAAATAAAAAACCTTCAAGATGGAAATAAAAACTATTTTCTCGTGAAAATTTTGTTGTACTAAAATAGAAAACACCAGAAAGTTCTATGTATCTGTGCATGGCAAACTTTTTTAAACCAAATTCAAGATAGATTTTTTGAATTTATTGGTAGCTTCTTTAAAACTTCCTTTGTTTCTTTTATTGTTAAAGTTAAAACATACTTTCTTGTTAACATCAAATATCTTTTTTTGGAAAAACTCATGATTCTTAAATGTTATCAATAAATATTTCTGTAATGTATCCAATTTCAGTTTTTACTAATTGAATGAAATTCTTTAATATTTTTCACCGGTCTTCCATTCCCATCCATCACATTTCTTCAATTTTTATAAATTTCACTGAAAATCATATTACCAAAAACAGAAGAATCAAAATAGATGAATTTTTTTTTTAATTTCCTGCATAGAAAATCCAAAGATTGTAATCCAATGTTTTGTAAACAATTCACCACAACACTAATAAATTGCACAAACATTTCAATTCTATCAAGAAATAAAATATTCAAAACATCCCAACATCAATAAGATTTAATTATTAAAATTTTTAATATTGTGAATTTTTTGAATATATATATATATATATATATATATATATATTCTTAATATTGTTAAATTCCTTTTTTTAAATGTATATATGAAATCTAACAAAAAATTTTCAATCAAAAAAGATGAATTTTCAACTAAGAAAGATAAGTTGAGAACCCAGAATGGAATCGTTAAATTTTCAGCTTAAATATAAATTTTCAACAAACAAAAATGAATTTTCCACCAATTAAATTCAACCAAAAAAGATAAATTATCAACAAAATACATGAATTTTCTAACAAATAGTTGAATTTTTAACTTATAAAGCATGAATTGTCAACGAAAAATGAAATAATTACATTTTTATACAATAAAAATAATTTTTATACAATGAAAATAATTTTTAATTGAATAACAAATGAATTTCTAACAAAATAGTACAATTTTTAACCAAGAAATGAATTTTCTGCCAAGAAGATTAATTTTCTATCAAGAAAGACAAAGTTTCAACAAAATAAATTAATTTTTAACAAGATTGTTGATGTAAGAAGCTAAAAAAGACAAATCATCTACAAAAGTGTTGAATTTTGAACGTAAGAATATGATTTTTCTACAAAAAAGTTTATTTTCTACCAAATAGTTTAATTTTAAACCAAATAGGCGATTCTTTTACCATAATAGTTGGACTTTCAATCAAAAATATAAATTTTCAACAAAAAAGTTAATTTTCAACTAAGTATTTTAATTATCTACCAAATTGTTGAAGTTTCAAGCCAAAAAGATGAACTTTCTACAAAACGGTTGAATTTTCAACGCGAAAATAATGACTTTTCAACAAAAAAGTTAATTTACAACCAAATAGTTGAATTTTCAACTTAAATTATAAATCTTCAACCAAAACAATGTGACTTTTTTAATTGATTTTCTACCAAAAAAGACGAGTTTTCAACAAAACACATGAACTTTCAGCCGAATAGTTAAATTTTCAACTAGAAAATATCAATTTTCGATTAAACATATAAATTTTCAACTAAAAATGGAATAATTACAATTTCAGTTAAAAAGTTGATTCTCAACCAAAAAAAACGAATTTGCAACAAAATAGTTAAATTTTCAACCAAAGAGATGAAGTTTGAACTGAAATGATAAATCTTCAACAACAAAAAATATATTTTCAAATTTTCAGCATTCAACGAAATAGTTGAATTCTCAAACAAAAAAGATCAATTTTCCACCAAAAATGAAACGAATTTTCAACACAATAGTTGAAGTTTCTACTGAAGAGATGAATCTTGTAACTAAAAAATTAATTTTTAACAGAGTAGTTCAACTTAAGTAGTTGAATTTTTGAACAAAAAAGATGACTTTTTGACAAAATTGTTGAATTTTCAACTAAACAGTAGATTTTTTAATCAAAGGAGATTAATAAATTCCTAACCAAGAATATAATAGTAGACAATGGACATTTCAATAAAAAAAATTAACTTTTAACCAAAAATAGTTGGATCAATGTTAGACAAATGTATCCTTTAATACTTGACTTCAAAAAAGTCTCCGATGGATTATAAAATTACCATCTTGAATCCTCCCGCGCAGGAATTTCGAAAGGGTTCTAGTAGGGCTCTGACGAGTTTTCCTGTTTCTGATCGGGCTTTAGCGGGGAAAATTAGTCGGTGCCCCATCGGTAACGTAACGCTTTTGCCGACGTGAACCCTTCTAGACTTTCCAGTACTGTTCTAGTGGGAGACGCCCTTCCACATATTAAAAATTGTCTAATAAGACGTAAATAAGATACGAAGCATGGCATTCCTCACTAGAACCTGAGAGGGCCCCCATCAGTTTTTTCTGAACTAGAAATACTGATAAAGGCCTCATCAGAACCCAACTTCAAATAGGTAATATGTATATAATAATATATTTAATAAATATCATAATATTATTATATAACATAATATTATTTTTTATAAATTAAAAAATTTTTAAATTATAAAATATATTATTATATAATTATATATATATATATATACAAATAAATAGGTAAATAATAATTGGTAACGTAGTTTATAGACGGCCCCGTGTTAAACCGAAAAAACCCTTATTTTTTTCTCTCGAATCACGTATTCGCAGTTTCTTATTCGATAGACGAAATTTTTACTCTATACTTAGACATATGTTTATAAATCATTTTACAACCAAATAAATAAATTGGGAGGTTATTTGGAAAAACAAAACTTGAAAAATATTACTCATTTTATAATAAAATATAAAGTGTTTTTAAAAACATACAGATGAATCCCCGAAGTGTAACATCTGCAAATAATTCGATTAATTTATTCACCCCTTCATTAGGCACAGTTCCATAAAATAAAAACATGTCCCTCATTGCGACGGTTTTTAGTATTCCACCAATTTTCGCTAGTTCTTCCTCTATTTCGTTTTTTTTCCGGAATATTGTTTTCTGTCAATTTCAACAAAATATATTAAGGGCGATGGAATCAGGGCCAAATCTCAAAATTGAATTGCCTTATTTCACTCAATAAATACTAGAATTACATCTCTGTTAGATACTTAGAGCCTACTCCTGTTTTAGTTTAAGTCTTTTTTCGCAGGGACAATTTGGCTAACTTTTATACTTTTTGTGTAAAACGATTTTTGCGAATGCGCGGGCTAAAATGCAAAAAAATCGTTTTACATAAAAAGTATTGAATCAACATAAGACATTTAAATTTGAAAAATTGGACAGCCGCGCAGATCAAAACCGAGTTAGACCAAAACTAAAGATGAAGCGCGCTCCAGGCCAAAAGCGTAACCGAAAAGACGTTTCAGCGCAGTAATTGGCGAAGTTTAATCGGAAGTCGCAGGACTTTTTGTGTCGATTCGTGACTGCGGATGAGACCTGGATCCGCCACTATACGCTTAAGACGAAGCAGCAGTCAAAGCAGTGGGCACTATTTGGTGAAAGTACGCCAAAGAAGGCGAAGACTGTTTTGTCAGCTGAAAAGGTGTTGGCCAGAAAATTTTGGGACTCCTAAGGAATCTTTCTCATTGATTAATTGGAGAAGGATAAAACTATAGCAGGAACGTACTATGCACCATTATTTGACCGTTTGAAAGCTGACCTACAAAAAAAAACGGCCGCGATTGGCAGGGCCTAAAATGTTTAAGATTTTGGACTACAAACCTTTTGTATGTACCCCCCCCCCCCAAAACTTACAAGAAGAATCCAAAAAAACATTCTTCCAACTGTATCAATAACAGTCTTCACAGGCCAAAAAATACTCTAAAACAGGAAAAATAGGGAGATTTTCCACGAAAATAGAGGAATGAATTCGTTTAGATAAAATTGTTGTAGCTACTATATTAAATGCAATTCGAACGCTTTGAATTTTATTTCTTATATGTTTTATACGAAATTTGTCGTCATTTCGTATAAAACATATAAGAAATAAAATTCACTGAAGAGGGCCACTATCGTGTGCCGAAACGTCTGAAGCAATTTAAATTTGTTTTCAATTATTGGACCCGAAAGCCAATTCGATCACCAAAAATTCCAAAATAATTTTACGATTGAGGGTCAATATAATCCCACCTCTACATATATAATAATTGATAAATAAATTAAATAATATTATTTAAATAATATTAAATAATATATAGTTGAATTTTCAACAAAATAGTTAAGTTTTCAACTAAAAAAAAATGTTTCAAGCACGGAGAAAAAAAAGTTTAACCAAATTGTTTAATTTTGAACCCAAAAGGACTAATTCTCTATAACACAGTTAATTTCAATAGAAAACATGATTTTGAACCAAATAGTTGAAGTTTTTACCAAAATAGTTGAATTTTCAACGAAATAGTTAAGTTTTCAACTAAAAAAAGGTTTCAAGCACGGAGAAAATAAATTTCAACCAAATTGTTAATTTTTAAACCCAAAAAGACTAATTCTCTATAACACAGTTGAATTTTCAACCCGAAAATATGAATTTTCAACAAAAAAGATCATTTTCATCCAAATAGTTGAATCCTGTACCAAAATAGTTGAATGTTCAATGAAGGAGATAATTTTTCAACCAAAAAAGATTTTTCAGCCAAGAAGAAAAAAAAGTTCAACCAAATTGTTTAATTTTGAACTCAAAAGGACTAATTCTCTATAACACAGTTAAATTTTCAATAGAAAAGATCATTTTCAACCAAATAGTTGAATTCTCTACCAAAATAGTTGAATTTTCAACGAAATAGTTAAGTTTTCAACAAAAAAAATGTTTCAAGCACGGAGAAAATAAATTTCAACCAAATTGTTAAATTTTGAACCCAAACGGACTAATTCTGTATAACACAGTTGAGTTTTCAACCCGAAAATATGAAAAAAGGAGCATTTTCAACCAAATAATTAAATTCTCTACCAAAATCATCGAATTTTCAACAAAAGAGTCAATTTTTCAACCAAAAAAGATTTTTCAGTCAATAAGAAAAAAAAGCTGAACCAAATTATTAAATTTTACACCCAAAGAGACTAATTCTATATAACATAGTTGAAGTTTCAACCTGAAAATATAAATTTTCAAGAAAAATGATCATTTTCGACCAAATAGTTGAATTCTCTACCAAAAAGTTGAGTTTTCAACGAAAAAGTTCCATTTTCAACCAAGAAAGATGCTTCAGGCACGAGCAAAAAAAAATTTCAACCAAACTATTGAATTTTTAAACCAATAAGACGAATTTTTTTACACAACAGTTGACTTTTAAACAACAGAATTAAATTCGCTATCAAAAAGGATGACTTTTTAACAAAATCGTTGAATTGTCAACTAAAAAAGATTAATTTTTAACAAAACATGGAATAATTAAATTTTCAGATAAAAAACTTATTTTCAACCAATAGTACGAAGTATTAACAACATAGTTAAATCAATCAAAGAGATGAATCTTCTACAAAAAAAATAAACTTTTAACAAAGTAGTTCTGCTTTCAATCAAGTAGTTGAATTTTGGAATGAAACAAGATAAATTCTCAACAAAAAATGTAATAGTTTACATTTCAATCAAAGAAGTTTTTAATTTTAAATCGAAAACAGTTGAATTCAACCACAAAAGATGAATTTTCAAAAAAATAGTTGAATCCTCATCCAGTAGAGAATTTTTTTTTATCAAACAGTGGCCCTTTTAACTAAAGAGATACAATTTCTAACAAAAGAGATGAATTTTCAATCAAGAAAGGTTTTTTGGTCAAGAAGAAAAAAATGTTTACAAATTGTTGAATTTTCAAGCGAAAAAGACGAATTTTCGATAAAAGAGTTGAATTTTCAAACCAAAAATATGAATATTCATCGAAAAAGTTAATATTCAACAAAAAAATTAATTTTCAACCAAATTGTTGAATTTTCCACCAAAATAGTTGAAGCTGGAACCCAAAAAGACGAATTCTTAACAAAACAATTAAATTTTAAGACAAAAAAGTTTATTTTCAACCAAAAAATCTGAAAAAATCTGAATTATTTATAAAATAATTAAATTTTTAACCCAAGAGATGAATCTTCAACCAAAAAAATGAATTTTTTACAAAGTAGTTCTTATTTCAATCAACTATTTGAATTATCAAATCAAACAAGATGAATTTTCTACAAAATGAGGTGAATTTTTAACAAAATACTCATAGTTTAATTTTCAACCAAAAGTGATTTTTGAGTCAAGAAAGAAAAAAAAGTTCCAACAAATTGTTAAATTTTCGAAACATAAAGGCGAATTTACTACAAAAAAGTTAATTTTCAGCAAGATAATTTAATTCTCTACCAGAATAGTTGATATTTCAACAACAAAAGAGTTTAATTTTAGATCAGAAAAAGTTTAATTCATCCAACAAAGACAAATTTTCAAGAAAATATTGAATCCTTAACCAAAAATGGAATAATAAATTATCAACTAGAAAAATTAATTCAACAAATAAAAACTACTTTTCGACAAAATAGTTCAATTTTCAACAAAAGAGATGAATTTACAACGAAAAAGATAAATATTTAAGCAAACAAAAATTGATTCTTGAAAAATTAGTGCAACTTTTAACCAAGTAGTTGAATTTTCTACCCCAAAAAAATTAATTTTCAACCAAAAATGTAATAGTTGATATTTTAACCAAAAAATATTTCAATTTTAACTCGAAAACACTTGAATTTATCCGAAAAGACGAATTTTCAACAAAATAGTTGTATTTTCAATAAAAACAGATTGTAAATTTAAATATTTTGTTGAAAAGTCGCTTTTTTGGATAGAAAATTAATCTTCTTGGTAGAAAATTCATCGTTTTGGTTGAAAATACAATTACTTTATTAAAGGTCCAAGAACTTTGTTATAAATTATTTTTTTTTGTTAAACATTCATCATAGAAGCTGAAAATTTATCTCTTTGGTTCAAAATTTTAATATTTTATTGAAAATTCCTTTTTTTTTTGGGTGGAAAATTAATCTCCTCGCTTCAAAATTAATTTTTTGGGGTGCAAATTCAACTACTTGCTTGAAACTTGAATTCTTCTGTTAAAAATTCACTTTTTTTTGCTGAAGATTCATAATTTTAGTTGAGAATTCATCTCTTTGGTTGAAAATTAAACTACATTGTTGAAAATTTGTTTTTTTCTTGGTAGAAAATCTTTTTTTTTTTTTAACTGAAAATTCAACTATTCCATTTTTGATTAAATACTTATCTTTTTTCTTGAAAATTCATGTATTTTGTTGAAAATTCGTTCATAAATCAATTTTTTACCTTAGATGACACTGTACTGATTTTGACTGACGCCGAGTTCACAGTAAAAAATAATGTTCAAAATGATACGGAAATCAATATCATTATGATTTCTGATCGTGTACTGTACTTGAAAAGTTGAAAAATAACGATACTTGATAACAGAATATATCTCCTGTAAAGTGTAATTGTCAATTGCGGGCGGTTAGACAAAATATTTAGGTTATGAAATCTGCGCCATAAACTGGCGGCCATTTTGTTTAGCCTGACATATGACCCTAAAAGCAGACCAAATGATCCAAATGGACAGATCATTGTGATATCGAGAGTCAAATGATCGCTGGAATAAAATGCTCTGCAACAAAAATGATCTTTTTTTTTACTGTGTTTATCACGATTGCTAACGGAAAGATAAAAAATAAAGTTGTGAGAGTGATAATTTTTAAAAATCTTATTTGTTAACACAGAAGTGCGGTAAAGAAAAAAAAATCGGCTCTTATAATTCTTTAAAATTTAGTTAAGAGTATTTCCAGAGAAAGAAGATCGAAGTCTATTAAGAATTCTGGGCTCTAGGCTCTTTTGAAACCAATTTTGACGTTTTGCCCAACTGCGCGCCCCTAGGCGTCTTTTTTACGACAATCAATCAAGTTTATTACTTTACCAACTATTTTTTCATTTTCACTTTTCAAATTGTGGCGGCCAATAGCCATAGAGATTTATAGCCCAATATAGGAAAATTTGAATTTTTCCCCACCCTGGGATTCAAAATTTTATAAGATTTATAAAGACACTTAAGAAGAAATAAAAAAATAATTTCAGAGTTAAATGTTCATTGCTCTCTGGTTGATAATGAATTTTTTCAAACCGGAAATTTAACTTTTTCAGTTATTTTATTTATTATTTTAGTTGAAAATTCATCTTCTTCGGTCAAAATTTAATTATTTTGTTCGAAATTGAACGATTTTGAAAGAAAATCGTTTCATTCGGTTAAAAAATCAAGTGTTATGTTGAAAATTTGTATTTTGGTTGAAATATATTAACTATTACACTTTTAGTTCAGGATTCATCTTTTTTCGTTTAAAATTAATTTTTTCAATTAAAAATTTTACTATGACATTTTTGGTTACAAATTGACCTTTTTTAGTTGAAAGTTCATCCATTTGGTTTCAAATTGCTCTATTTTGTTGAAAATTAATCTTTTGTAGCTGAAAATTCATGTATTTTGTTAGAAATTCATCCGAGAATTCATCTCTTTGTCCTCGAATAAAACAATCATGTTAAAAATTCGTCTTTTTTGGTTGAAATTTCATCTATCACATTTTTCATTGAGAATTCATCTTTTTGGATAAAAGTTTTATTATTTGGTTGAAAATCAACTATTTTGTTGAAAACTCGCCTTCCTGGCTTGAAATTTCAACAATCTGGTTGATTTTACTTCTCTCATGACTGAAAATTCAACTATTTTGATGATTCCTCTTTGTTTTGTTGAATATAACTGTTTTTGATTTAAAATTAAACTGTTTTTTGGTTGAAATATCAACTATTACATTTTTCGTTGAGGATTAAACTTTTTTCGTAAAAATTAATTTTTTCATTTAAAATTTAACTATCCCATTTTTGGTTGAAAATTCATCTTTTTTAGTTGAAAATTCTTGTATTTCTTTAAAATTTGTCTTTTCTTGGTAAAAAATTATGTTCTCGGTTGAAAAATTATCTCTTTGGTGTCAAAATTAACCATTTTGTTGGAAATTCGTCTTTTTGATCAAAATTAAAAATATTACATTTTTAATTGAGAATCGAACTTTTTTGGATAGAAATTTTATTATTTGATTGAAAGTCAACTTTTTTGTTAAAAAGTCGCCTTGTTGACATGAAACTTCAACAATCTGGTTGATATTTTTTCTGTCTTGACTGCAAATTCAACTATTTTGTGGAAAAATTGTTTTTGGTTGAATGTAACTGTTTCTGATTTAAAATGAAAATATTTTTTGATCGAAATATCAACTATTACATTTTTCGTTAAGAATTCATCTTTTTGCGTTCAAAAATATTTTTTTCCACTCAAGAAAAAAATCATGTATATGTTAAAATTTCGTCTTATTTTGATAAAAATACTATCTTCTTGGTTGAAAATTCATCTCTTTGGTTTCAAAGTTACCTATTTTGTCTGAAATTCGTCTTTTTTGATTGTGTTCAACTGTATTTGATTCAAAATGAAAATCTTTTTTGGTTTAAATTTCAACCATTACCTTTTTTATTGAAAATTCGTCTTTTTTAGTTGAAAGTTGAACTACTTTGTTAAAAATGTTTTTTTTTTGGTTGAAGATTCATCATTTTAGTTGAAAATTAATCTCTTTCGTTGAAAAGTTAACTATTTTCTTAACATTTTTTTTTGGTTGAACATTCATTTTTTTAAATGAAAATTTAATCATTCTATTTTTGGTTCAAAATTTAGATTGTTTAGTTAAAGATTCAACTATTTGGTTGGATATTTTTCTTTTTTTTTGAAAATTGATATATTTTGTTGAAGATATGTCTGTTTTGGTTAAAAATTTATCCTTTTTTGTTGAAAATTCACGTATTTTGTTGAAAATTTAACATCTTTCTAACCATTTTCTGCTGGCGTTAGAATATTGTAAATCTTTTGAAGTGGAAGTCGTAATTTTTTTAAAAAAAAGAAAAATATCCAACCAAATAGTTGAATCTTTAACTAAACAACATAAATTTTAAACCAAAAATAGAATGATTAAATTTTCATTTAAAGGAATGAATGTTCAAAAAAAAATGTTAAGAAAATAGTTAACTAAAAAACGAAGGAGATGAATTTT
>JAUMHM010086767.1:0-10768 GCA_032362435.1 Melikaiella ostensackeni
CCTATAAATTACCCCTGATGAGGAAGTCTAAATTGGCTCCGAAACATGTTGGTCCCCAGTAGTATAAAAAAGACGGAGAAAGAAAAGAATGTGAGGATGGTTTTGGTTCACTCTTTCTTTTTTCTCCCTCTTTTTTCTTTCTGTTGGGTACATTTAGTGTACATCTATCTCTAATAGGCCGAAAAAGCAGATAGTCTCAAAGTCTATTTTTGAATTGTGAATTTTTTGGGTGTTTTTTTCAGTACACACAAAATTTTCATTAGAAAATAGATTTTATTTTCATCTTTGAGAAATTATATCTCTTAGCCTATTATAGATCGAAATGAAATCTATTTTTCTTATGAAAATTTTTTGTGTACCGAAAAAGGAATAACCAAAAAGTTCACAAATCAAAACTAGGCTTGGAGATTACCAGCTTTTCCGACTCATTAGAGACAAATGTACAAACAAAAGAGAAAAAAGAGGTAGAAAAAAGAAAGCGTCGACGAAAACCAACCTCACACTCTTCATTCCGTCTTTTTTATGCTACTGTCTACTGGGGACCAACATGTTTCGAAGCCAATTCAGACTTCCTCATCAGGGGTAATTTATAGGATAACTACAGTTATAAATAATGAAACATATATTAATTGAGTACATGTGAATGGCAGCCTTTTTTAACCGAAAAACTGATCAAGAATGCAGAATTGGCTGTTATGAGTCTAATCTCTAATAAACCGTCCTCTTTACGCGCAAGAGAATTTTATAGCTTAATTTTCTCTCTGTATCTCAGAATGCGGAAGCAAGATATTTATTATTTATTCCTCTCTTTAGACTCTAAAAGAGAAAATTTGATGTTTAAAGAATACGCCCACGCCTTGGTAGTAAAATGTCGATTCTCAGATCACACGTAGCTGATATGCTCTTCAGTCTTCACGCATCATTATCCGGTACAGATTAATTGCGATGATGTCATAACTTCGCTTTCAGCATTCACTTTATTAATATTTTATTTTACATTTATTTCTCTATCATCTGTGATTCACTTTCCATTTCTCTATTCATGATGCATTTCTCTTTCGTCTTCATTTTTATATTCATTGTTTTTTTTTTTCAATAGTACGGGATGCGTAAATATTTCCACGCACTATGACGCACCTGATGGCGATGCTCTTTAACGCGAATCTTGTATTCAGTTTTGTGAGTATGATTCATCAGGGATTTCAGATTCACTTGTTGTTTCGTCTTGATCATCAAACAGGTGAAGAAGAAACTATTTTGAGAATTGAGACATCAAGACATCACGGAGGAAAATAGAATGATATTTTGTTTGCAAAGAAAAGAATTTGTCTGAAATTTTTTGAAACTGGGAGAAACCGGGATATGAGAGTGAATTTATTTTTTTATCGGGAATTTTACAAATGTTTGAAAGAAAAATTTATCCGGTCACTTTAGAAATGACAACTTTCGTATCAGAAGATATAATGCAACTTGAAATAAGTTCACTTTCAACTTTTTTTTTAATGGTCAGTTCAATTGTTAACTTTCTTAATCATGAAATCATTCAGCCTAAAATACGTAAGTCTCAAACTTTTTAACATGAAAATTTTCCAATTTGGATCTTCCTTTTTAAGTGTACGTTTTCAGTTTAAAGAGTTTAAAAATGCAGTTTTGAAGACCTAATCAATTAAATATTAAAATCCTTTGAAATTACTATTTTTTTGATAAAAAACGTTTTAAGTTAATCAACTGTAAATATAAATTACTTAAGGATTTTTAAAATTTAGATGTAATTCGAGTATTACAAAGTAAACAATTTACAGATTTTTTAAGTAAAAAATTGAACTGATTCAATTCGAAAGCTTGAAACAAGGATAATAAATAAAACATTCTTTCAACTGCAATAACATGGGAAATAAGGAGATTTTTCACGAAAATAGGGGAATAAATTCTTTCAGATAAAATTAATGTAGTTAATATTAAATGCAATTTAAAATGCTCTCAATTCCTAAACCTCCAAGTAAAAATATTGCATTTTGAACAAAATAGATGAATTTCTAACCAAATACTTAAATTTTCAACCAAGAGGAATAATTTTCTACCATGAAAGACGAATTCTCAACCAAACAGTTAAATCTTCAACTAGAAAAGATAAATTTTCAACGAAAAATCGAATAGTCAATATTTCACTTAACAAAATTAATGTTCAATCAAAAAAAAAAAAAATTCAATAGAATCGTTAGATTTTCAACTGATGAGAGAAATATTCAACTAAAATGACGAAAAATTAACAAAATAAATGAATTTTTAACAAACTAGTTCAACTTTCAACCAAGTAGTTGAATTTTCAACCAAACAAGATGAAATCTCAACGAAAACGTAGTGTATAATCTTCCAGCCAAATTGTTAAATTTTCAAGACAAAAAGACTAATTTTCTACCAAATATTTAAATTTTTAATCAAAAAGATAAATCTTGAACAGAAAAAAAATGAAAATTTTTCACAAAATACATGAATTTCGAACCAAACAGTTCAATTTTCAACTAAACAAGATTAACAAAAAATGGAGTAATTAAATTTTCAATGAAAAAAAATGTGAACCAAAAAAGACGAATTTTCAAGAAAATCTTTAAATTTTTAAGCAAAAAGATAAATCTTCAACCAAAAAAATGAATTTTTAACAAAATACGTGAATTTTCAACAAAATAGTTCAATCATAAACTAATAAAATAATTTTTCAACAAAGTAGTTCCACTCTAAACCAAGCAGTTGAGTTTTCAACCAAAAAAGATGAATTCTCAACGAAAAATTTTATAATTGATATTTCAACCAAAAAAGATCTTTGTTTTAAATAAAAAACAGTTGCATTCAACCAAAACGGCGAATTTTCAAAAAAAGTGTTGAATTTTCAACCAAGAAAGATTTTTCAGTCGAGAAGAAAAAAAATTTCAACCAAATTGTTGGATTTCCAAGCCAAATAGACGAATGTTCTACATAACAGTTGAATTTTCAACCCGAAAATTTAAATTTTCAACAAAAAGTTAATTTTCAACTTAATAATTGATTTTCCATCAAAATCATTTAATTTTGAACCTAAAAAGACGAATTTCTAACAAAACAAGTTAAATTTCAGCCAAAAAGGATGACTTTTTAACACAAATTTTAACAAAATAATTAAATTTGCAACCAAAGATTAAGATTTTTAACCAGGAATATAATAGTAGACTTTTCAATCAAGAATAATAAACTTTCAACCAAAAATATTTTGATGTTTTTATTGGGTTCTATTATTTCAGTTCGCATTTAATTGGAAAAATGAAAAAAAGTGGGAAAGAGAGGAGTAGGGGAAAGACTGTGAAGCCTGCAATAAATAAATAGGAATTTTGTTAATTTATGGACAATAAAGTTCATTTTTGATGGCAAGTTTACACGTCCGATTGAAACTTTATAAACTATTTTCAATTCTTAAATAATTTCAAATTAATAGATTCATAATTAAACGGTTTTATTCAGTTTCGAATTCTATTCAAGTATTGTTCGTTAAAATTTCAGAGTGCTAAATTTAGACTTTGAACTTTACAATTTTAATTGTTCCATTTTTGAAATTTTGAATTTGTAAATGAAACTTTTGAATTTTTATGCATAAATAACAATTAAAGAATCATTGACTTGAAGTGACTTAAAATTAGAATAATTTAACTTCTAATTTAACAATTGTTAAGTTTGAAAAAAAATTAATCGTTCCATTTTTAATGTTTCTGACTTAAAATTTCTTAAAATGATATTATTTCGAACATTTAAAAATTTATTGAATCATTCTTCAATTTAGAGCATTGAAAATGAGCACAAATTTATATTTTTAACCAGAAATTTTTGAACTGTTTAATTTATAAAAGTTAAAATTTTTTAATTTTGAACATTCACGGCATTTAATTCAAAATTGTCCAATTAAAAAGTGTTGAAAGCTTCCATTTTATGTGTGTAAATTATTGAGCGTTTGAATAAAAAATTTATCAATAAAGAACTTGTCAAGCTTCAATTTCAAAAGTTTAAAATACCAAAGAGTTCCACTTCAAGTGCTTTAACTTGAGGTTCAGTTTTGATTACTTCAAATAAAAAAATTTCAGCTTCAAGAGTTCCAATTTTTCAATTTTAAGGACCGTGAAAAATGTTTCGAACCGGGAAAAAATCGGGAATTTTTTTCCTCGATTAAAACAGCCAACCTAATAAAGAAAAATGTCTCTACCTTATTTTCAAAAAAATTTGCCGGAAAGTGCCACTGAATTTTCCGTCAAAGTTCAAAGTTTTTTAAAATTTTAATTAATAGAATTTAATTATATAATTTAATTTAATAATAATATTTTGTAATAATAATGTTAAATAATAATGCAATAATTCCAGAGCAAAAAACCGAAAAATTAGTTATGAAAATTAAGACCAAATTAATTTTCTTTGGTCTGGGAATTATTCCTTGTGGTATATTATCTCAAGATATCACATTACGATTCATTATACCTCGGATAGAATTTAATGAATACCCCACAAGAAGCATTACTTGCCTAAAATATAACCCAATGTGCCTGTCATGAATTCTTGTGGTACGATAAAGCAATTTGACTTGTAAAGAGAAAGTAGAAAGTGCTCCAACTTACACTCAGGGACTTTAAAACTAAAGCATAAATAAATTTTTCAAGCACAAGTTATTAAACAAAATGTTTTAAAACTATTTCTGCCCAACTTAAATACAAATTGTACATTATTTTTTTCCAAAACAAAATAACAGAAAACCAATTAAATGGTTTTGAATTTTTCAAATAATTTTACGCATCATATAATGACAACATTAACTGCAGACTTGTTTAAATGATTTTATGAACTTTACATTACTGAGAAGTTAAATTCCAAACAAGATTCAACAAACTTCTATCAAAATTTGATTTTCTTCGAAATAAAAAATGAAAAAATTGTAATAATTCATTTCCAAACCTCTTAATAACACAGTTTCTAATTTTTTAAATTTATTAATTGGCTCACTTATGTCTGACGAAATGACGATGCCTAAATATGGATTTTAAATAATTATACTTCATCTGACAAATAATAGTTTACTTGACTCGTTAGACTCCTGTAACGCATCCTGGTCTGACTGACTCGTTATAACTTAAACTAATTATATGTGAACTGCCAAATTAAGAACTAATTATCTATTTTTTCAACATCAAAATATGATTTTCCATAAAAATTACTTAATTATCCATCAATTTTCTCTGAACGACCTTTCTACCTTAAAAATTACAAAATTGTATGAAACTCTTTAACTGGAAAACCTGAAACTTCTGGATTTAATGAGCAGACCAGTAATCTCAACAAAACATGAAAATGTTCTTTTTATATTTATAAGAGAGCCAAGGGTTGGTTATTTACCGAGCATCGCTCGCAAATTGCAACCTATCTATAAATTAAAAAAATGAAACGCGTTTCTGCTAGAATTTAATATCAGTCTACTCAGCACGTAGGTGCGGTTAACAACTCGCATTCGGTGCAGTATTTGCATGCTTAATAGTTATCATATTCTAGACTAAAAATATTTTCAATATATATTTCCTTTAATTAGTTGAGGGACGAATAATTTTATTTGAGGACTTCTAATTTATGCGAAGCGCATAATCCCATAATATCTCAAAATCAGTGGCTTATCTACGGAAAATAGTTCCCACGGCAAATATTAAAATTACGCCCTTGTGCAACACACCTACCAATAATTTTCCTCTATTTTATTTAAATATTAATTTATTTTTTTATTCTTTTGCTTAGTTTAATTTCACCAATTTGGTGCGGTTTTCAACCAAATATTTAAATTTTAACCTGAAAAAAATTAATTTTCAAACAAAACAGTTACATTTTCAACCAAAAATAAAATAATTAAATTTTCAGTTAAAAAATTAATGTTCAACTGAATTTTTTTTTTCTTTGACAAAACAGTTAAATTTTCGAGCAGAGATGAATTTTCAACTAAAATTATGAATCTTCAACTAAAAAAATGAATTTTCAACGAAGAACATTAATTTTCTACCAAAAAAGACGAATCTTTAACAGAATACATGAATTTTTAACTAAAAAAAGAGCAATTTCCAACCAAATAGTTGGATCTTTTACTAAACGACATAAATTTTTAACCAAAAATTAAAAATTAAACTAAAATGATGAATCTCCCAGCAAAAAATTAATTTTTAACAAGGTAATTCAAATTTTATACAAAAAGATGAATTCTCAATAACAGCTGTAATAGCTAGTTGAAATTTCAACCAAAAAAGATTTTAATTTTAAATGAAAAACAGTTTAATCCAAACAAAAAAGACGAACTTTCAACAAAATGGTTAAGTTTTGAAACAAGGAAATAAATTTTCAATTAAATTGAAGAATTTTATACCAGAAAGATTGATTTTATACCAAAAAAAAGACGAAAAAAAATACATGAATTTTCAACTAACATCCTGAATCTTCAACCAAAAAATGAATTTTTAACAGAAAAGTTCAACTTTTAACCAAGTAATTAAATTTTTAACCAAAAGGATGAATTCCCAAAGAAGAAGATTAATTTTCTATCAAAAAAGACGAATCTTTAACAGAATACATGAATTTTCTACTAAAAAAAGTGCAATTTTCTACTAAAATGACGAACCTTCCAGCAAAAAAATGAATTTTTCACAAAGTGGTTCAACTTTCAAACAAAAAGATCAGTTCTCAATAAAAAATGTAATAGCTAGTTGAAATTTCAACCACCAAAGATTCTAATTTTAAATCAAAAACAGTTTCACCTAACCAAAAAAGTTTTAAATTTAAAATCAAAAACGGTTTAATCCAAACAAAAAAGACGAATTTTTAACAAAATAGTTAAATTTTAAACCAAAAAAATTAATTTTCAATTATGTTAAAGAATTTTCTACCAGAAAGATTGATTTTATACAAAAAAAAAACGAATTTTAAAAAAATACATGAATTTTCAACTAAAAAACATAAATTTTCAACATAAAAATACGAACTTTTGATAAAATAGTTAAGTTTACAAACAAAACGTTATCTTTTAATTCAAATAATGAATGCTCAGTCAAAAAAATTGAATTTTTAACTAAATAGTTGAATTTTCAACCAATAAGATGAATTTTCTACCAAAAAATATGAATTTTCAACAAGATACATGAATTTTCAACCCAAAACTCAAAACAGAATAGTTAAATTTTCAGTAAAAAAAATATATCCTCAACAAAAGAAAACGAATTTTCAGCAAAATTTTTAAATTTTTAAAGAAAGAAATGAATTTTCAGCCAAAAAGATAAATTTCCAACCAAAAAAATTTTCGCATAATAGCACATAATTTGATATTTTTGGCGAAATACATATAAAATGTTGCAAAAAATGTATTTTTCTGTATTTACATGTCAAACTTCGTCAGGAATATAAAATACAAAATTTTTAACTCAATTCGGATAATTTTCCTTAAATCAAATTATAAAAAAATTACTTTTTGAATTTCATGCAGTTTTTCTACTCAGGTTTTAGGTATTGATTTTAAAATCAATTTTAAAATTTTGAGAATTACAATTTGGATTTTCCGCCCTACATGTACTTCAAAAAGTACAATTTTTTATACTAACAAAATCCTTACATGTTTCATCGACTCAAAGTGAAGAAATTTCAAATTCGACATTTACAACTTTTACTCAGAAAAATGTGCAATTAACTAAATTAAAAAACGTGGTTGTTTACGTTTTCAAAAAATTTCGATTAATTTTAGAATTTTTATTCCACTAACTTGTACTTATATTCTTCTCGTTTTGAATATTGATATTTTGATATTTTCTGAAGTTAGTGCATTTTATCCCTTGAAAAAATTTGTCTTTTTGCAACGCATAATTCGAATTTTCTTCGCATAATTTCGCATAATGATCAGTTTCTCAACGTATAGTGCGCATATTTTCAAAGTCAGAAAATACTGTCCTTAATTATATTTTTTGATTAGAAAGAAAAATTTGTGAAAGCCTTGCTCAATGTTTCCGGAATATTACCAAAAGAGGTTTTTGAGAAAAATAAACATACCGTGGCTTTTATTTTGAGAACGAGAATTCTTACTCGGAAGTCACGAATGATTCAAAGGCCGCCGGTCTTTAAATGTCGAGTCTGACGGGGAATTATCCGAAATGGTTGCGAAATTGCTATTACGAGTCTCTGACTCTGTGACATCACACGTGATTACATTCCATTCATCTAGATCAATTCCAAGTAAAAATTAAATTCAAAATCTTCTTCAAAATCCCTAAGGATCCATAAGGAATTTTTAAAATATCTCTAATAATTGTGTTATCATTTTTATTCATATTTTAGTAAATATACATGCGTTGATAATATACATAACAAATTTGAAGATAAAAAAATTAAAATATTAGCGCCTCGACCAGGACTTGAACTCATGACCAGCTTCTTATCAGGTTTCCGCTTTTCCTTTTGACGAACTTACCACAATTTTTGAATAACTTTTTTTTCAGACAGACTCTGTGCACGCGCATAAAAATTTGTTGGAATTATCTTTATTTTCAATAACTGTATATTTTGGCGAGATATTGTTACTATTTGACACAAAAGAATCGTCCTCGTGGAATATCTAAGATTTCAAAGTTCAACTTCCAAAAAAATGTAATCAGATTTTTAACAAAAACTCAGTTTTTGTAAGCCTCTCCTCTCCCTCGTGGGGTTTCCCCTATTGATTGTCCACATGGGCCCCTGACGGGGGCCAACATTACAAAGAGGGCTAAACGGGGCTTCTTCAAGGAGGGTAGATAAAAAAAATTGTTTTAATTTAATGTCTTCTTTTAGTAATTAAGTATTTGCTACCGTGAATTTTGATTTGTATAAAAACTTTTTTTTCACTCTATACATATAGGTACACAAACTGGGCTACGATCGCGTGATTGCTGAATTAATTCAAATAACGATGAACCGGTCGCGGTTTCGATCTTTCGATATTGCTATTATGCACCGCCTTTGAGATGCAACCCCTTGCATCTTAAACACCTGGTTTTGTTATGTTTTTTTTTCACCGAACCGGCATCACCTTCGTAGAATGTAATCCAGCTGAGAAGTCGTTTCAATGAATCATCTATATTCGCCTGTTTTAATCAATTCAGCCGACGAAACTGAAATCAGACTCAATTCGAGTCAATGACGAGCAAAACATCCACGAAAATCTCATTGGAATGCGATGTTGTTATATTTAATTTCATCAATCAAAACAATCCATTACAAAAAACACATAACAACTTATATTAATAAACAAAAAAGTATATATCAGTAAATGCAATTCATTTTTAGATGCAGATAATAATAACTGCGTCGATCGCATATTCGTTCACTGAGAAAAATTGATGATAGGAACTCATATCTGGATATTGAATTATTACGTAACAACATTTCGATATTAAGATATAATATCTAAATCTAGGTATTGAAATTTAATTTTCAGATTATTAAAACTTTATATCTAGTAATGATTATGATCCAGACATTAGAGTCCAATATCTTGATAGTTTTCCCATAATTAGTATCCAGATATTAAATATCAAGAATATAAGAACATTAAGAATCAATTTACGATTTATATATTATAATTTAGTATTCAGATATCAAATATCTAGAATAGTATGTTATCAGGAAATTAATATCTCGATATGAGACGACGGTATAGATATTTAAGTGTAATATCTAAATCGTTGTCCCATACTTAAATATACAGATATATAATATCCAGAGTAGTAAGATATTAATGGCCAATAATAACAATAATTACTTTGTCGACAAATGGTAGAACGACGATCTGGATATTACACCATAATATCTATATCGCCCTCCGATACTTAATTTTCCTAACATTAAATATCCAGAGTAGTAGGATATTAGATAACTAAATATGGGACGACGATATAGACATTTAAGATCAATATCCAGACATTAAGTTAAGATATTACAATCTAGATATTACATCTTAATATATAGATCTTTGTCTCATAGTTAAATATCCCGAGGTTAAAAATCCAATGGATATAGGAAAACGATCTAGATATCGAAATTTAATATCCAGACGAGATCCAAACATCAAATTTCGATAATACGATGTAGATATTATACTTTAATATCTATACTGTTGTCCCATATTTAATTTACCAGATATTAAATATCACAGTAGAGAATATTAGGAGTTAATATGTGGATATGGGTCGACGATCTAGGTATTACACGTCAGATTATTACACGATATTATAGTTAGTATTAGATATTAACGGTCCAATAATAATATTAATCATTTTGTTGATATATTGTAGACCGACAACTAAACATACACGAAACTAAAAATGGGATAACGATATAGACATTTAAGATCAATATCCAAATATTGAATTTGGATATTACAATCTAGATATTACACGTTGATATATAGATCTTTGTCACATAGTTAAATATCTTGACGGTAAATATCCATATGTTAAAATTCAGTGGATATAGTACGATGATCTAGATATTGAAATTTGATATCCAGATGTTAAATATCAGCGTAGAGGATATAAGCAGTTAATATCTCGATATGAGAGGACGATCTAAATATTACACATTAATATCTACAAATCATTGTCTCACATTTGAATATCGAGATATTAAGTATCAATAGTAGTAGGATATTAAGAATTTATTAACATCCAAATAAGGGACAGTGATCTAGATATGAAAGTGTAATATCTAG
>JAUMHM010086769.1:0-10766 GCA_032362435.1 Melikaiella ostensackeni
CAACATTACCAGTCAGTCATGGTAAAAATGCTAACTGGTCCAGACAACAAACGGAGGGGAGAGGGGGAGGGGTAAATACAAATTTGAACTCTACTCTCCAAGACCTTTTCATAGGTACCCATATTGTCGGGGTTTTCTATAGGTATGAAAAACGGGCTGATGGTGAGTGGAGAGGGAGGGGTGGGGGTAGTCAACTCAAATTTGATAGAATTTTGTATTGTCATCGGAAATACGTCTGTGAGCAAAGTTTCAAGTCCATTGTATATGTGGAAGTGTGTCAAAATTGGTATGCAAAATTTGACCCTTATACATGCGTACCACTACGAATAGCATAAATATATGAATTATTTAATATGTGTACATATTTTGTATCATTAATGCAACATATTTGACTCATTTAGAGTTGATTTTCTATATCAATGCCGCATTAGTCTGCATAAGAAGTATTTTGTTTGTTTTAAATGTGAAAATCAGCTCATTATGCAAAAAGTGAGGCTAGAAAATAATTTTTCTTGGCGTCTCCTGTGTTGAGAAAAAATAACAAAGAATTTCACCTGATTTATAATCAGCTGGATTTAAAAGCACTTAGTTGTAATTTTAATTTTTAACTATTGCATTAATTTCTTTACAATTAAGCAAGAAACTTTGACTTTTTTTTTTAATTTGCGCCTGCTTGAATGTCACCATTTTACCTTTTCGACTCATCAAATCTTGCTCTCGACAGCTGATCTTGCACAAAGCTAGCAAAACCCATTCCACGAGTTGTAATATAACGCAAATGATACTATGAGTAGAACATAATCAAGATGGAGGTTACGCGTATATTTATATACTTAATGTCCCAAATCATTTTCATTACTACGTCTGCTTTTTTAACTCTTTGACGTGATCCCTTACATTTCCATTTTTCTCAAATGAAAATCCTAGGTACGTGAACTCCTTGAATTCCTCAATCCTTTCCCCCTCCACTTCCAAACCATTATCTCTTCCTTTCTACTATGTTTTTGCCGGAAAAACAAAACCATCAACTTGGCTACACTTAAAACTAATATCTTTTCTTTTAAATACTTCTCTAATCTTTTCATCATGTTTTCCAAAACCTGTTCTTCTTTAGCTACTACCACTACGTCGTCCGCGTATACCAAGGTCCAGAATGTGTCCCCTTCTGACACCAGTCCTCCCTGTAACCCTTTCTTGAATTCTTCTTCCATGCCTGCTGTGATCACTGGTAAAAGTAGGACAGACCGGGGATAGTTGGCCAGCGTTTTACTTTTCAATTAAAAAAATTTTAGTAATTAGTTTTACCTCAATGGTGACAATGAGTAATTAAAAAGTATACCCTAGGCTACTATTCCGAAGAATGTTGAAGCTTAAAACTTATTATTGTAGCTATGAACGATAGTTAAACTAGTCGCGGAAACGTGGCCAACTTGGTCCGGGGCAAGTTTTCTAGGCATACGAGTCTAGTTGGCCAAGTTTGGGAAACTCGTTTCACAGAAAATCACGGTGTCCTTGAATGCAAAATGGGTTAAACAAAAATTTCAACAAAAAAAAAAACGGACTACGGGGTATCATTTGCCACTGTTTCAGTAACTAATAACCATGAAAATTAAGATCGTAGCTGACCTTTTTTTTAGATATTTGATTTGAAGAAAAAATTTTATATTTGCGGGTTACTAATTTTTTTTTAGAACACTGGTTAATCTGTAAATAATTTAATAGACTGGTATTGTTTTTAAAGTATTGTGATGGGGATGACCACCTCGGAAACCTGTGGAAACATCGAGAGAAAATTTAACAAGTATCCCATGCCGAAAGTAGACGATGGCTGGAAATCGGAGTCCCGCTGTTCCTGGAAACCAAGTCCGTGTCCGAAATGCGCCATTATAGAGCGCTAAGAATAACAGCGCCTGGCGTTGAAATGGATGCCATTTTTATAAGGAGAACCTGCTGAAATATCATGTAAACAGGATAGGGAAGTGGGTAATATGAGGAGGCCACCCTTTAAGTAAGAGACTCAGAACACTTAAAAAAATAGTTAAAGTGCTCTGTACATTTTATTTTGAAATGGGAAAGTGGATTCATGTGAACAAGAGAGATTTCAGTTTAACAAACATTTCAAAAGATTTTAGAAATAATTTAATGATTCTTAAAGATCACACAATCATTACAACTTCGATAAGCTAGTCTAACACTAAACAGGTAAAACATAATTATAATGCTGCTAGGCAACACAGATGGACCGCCTACCCTAAGCAATGCCTGAGCATAACTCGACAGCTTTTAATTCAAATCCGCGAATCCAAGCGCGAGAAACGAAAGAGTTAAGCTTCGACTTACCTGGGTCGGTACCGCTGCCACCTCACGCCTGCCGGAATCAAGGTCAAAGACCGGGGTGCCGTCCGCACGTAGCCTGGCTCGGTTATTCCTCCAGTCGGAAACAAGATTTGCAACGTAATGGAATTTC
Source organism: Melikaiella ostensackeni (assembly GCA_032362435.1). NCBI lineage: Eukaryota > Metazoa > Arthropoda > Insecta > Hymenoptera > Cynipidae > Melikaiella > Melikaiella ostensackeni. The sequence continues at coordinate 2,468 of JAUMHM010086769.1, forward strand.
AAATTACCGTGACACGAGTTTATTAGCGAAACCGTTTCGGAAAATGTAGGCAGAGGCAATGTCGCAGGCAGTCTTCTTATTTCTCCCAGGTCCCTGAGACGGCATGCGCGCCGGACTGACCCATGCAGTCAATCGCGGCTCAACCTGTTCTAATCCCTCAACTTGAAACGGCTCGAAAGTTCAGTAGAATGTGCATTTGATATTTGGGCAACAAAAGGTTCCAGATTTACAGATTGAATTGAACTTTAAATCGTTTTAAATTAATTGCTTAGATTAATTAAATCGAAGTTCTTCTCTAATCCATTTATTTTTCTTCTTGTGGGAGAAGAGTGCCCTCACGGGCGATCCTAAAGTGCCTAATCGAGCGCCGCATCAGTTCTGAAGTTGAAGCAGGGTCTTGCCAGATGGGAATTACCACTAGGCAAAACTTTTGGAGGCCGCGTGAGGTGAAAAAGAGAGGTCGCCACCATGTCGTCTAACAAACTGTAAGCAAATTCAAACAAGCGGCAGAAATCTAGTCAGTGAACTAATTGCGCTTTCCTCAGACCTACTCTCGACTGATTCTGCCGAACCGGTAGAGGAAGATAAAGGCTAGTATAGAATCACCGTGTTACAACACCCCCGGCCAGACCGGATATTCCTCTGGTAGGCCGAAGCTTAACCCTGAATTCATTTTCTTTTGCCTTAAGTTCGGCATTTTAGAGATAAGGAACTCAGCCATTAATCGGCAGAGTTCGCTCGACGCCAGTATGAGGGTAGCTGATTTATTATTTTAGGATGCATGAGAATTTATACTTAACTTCGGGGTCCAGTGGTATTACTCCGGAAAATAAGGATAAAATTAAATGAATAAAAATGAGTAAAGAGTAAACAAGTGTAAGTAAGTTTGAAAACAAAGTAAGTGCAAGTAGAACTTTACCTCGTTCTCTATCCCATGTTTCTTATTGATGCAGGTTGATGAAATAAAGGAACTAAGCGAAACCCAAAAAAAGGAACAAAGTGACCGTTTTATAATTAGAAAGGAAGGAAAGTGTAGGTGTAGGAGTAAAGAGTTTGATATCCTAATTGGGTCCTTTAATTTAATAAGGAAAATATCTCCGAGGGGAAATCAGAAATAGCAGAGGCGACACAATCAGCGGAATTTAGTAGTTAATCTTCATGATATAGCTTTAGGTCCCTCACATGAACTGCTTACGGAAACGTGGTTCCGGTTTCATCCTTCAACTCAAAGGCAACCTGGAAAAAATTTTAGAAATAGTAAAGACTTCTAGGCCAAATTCCGGTACCAGCGAAGCAGTTACCCCTCTTTCATTGGAAGAAAACGTGTGATCGCGCTGTAGGACCCTATAACCAATATTGTAGGTGGCAGGTCAGGTTCTCAAATTATAATAGTTGCACCTGACGATCATGTGTCTCGTTGAGGTGGAGCTTCATGATATCGCGGAGCGCGTCAAGCCTTTTGACCCTCTCCGCTCAAGCGTCGACTTTCCCGGGTGGTAGGATCATTGGGGGTTCCGGCTTAACTTGCTCACGAAGCCTCCCCGACGATAATGGCTCATGATCATAATTTAAGAAAGCCGACGAGGTATTTGGCGAAGCAGATAGGCCGAGTTGTACGCATACTGAAAATCACTCAAATACTGATCCCACTTACGTTGCGTATCTTTCAAAAACGACTTGATCATAGTCTTCAAGACCCGACTAACCCTTTCGACCGGATGCGCCTATGGGTAATATTTAGGCGTCTTACACCGGCGGCTTTTGTATGTCTCGCACAAACCATCAAATAACTTATTACAAAACTCAGTTCCGTTGTCGTCGAACAAGAACTTAGGGGTTTTCCACGATTTATTACTGTGTCATGAAAAGATCTACTTATCGACTGCCCCGTCGCATTTCGCAGCGGAATGACTTTTATCCAGTGCGTAAAGAAATCTTGGAAAAACAGGATGTATTTTTATTGTGAAGAGGAAGGGGTATAGGGGCCCATTCTATCGGCCCCACCAAAAGCCATGGCTCCTCGAATACTCGGTGGCCCATTTTGCCAGGTTGTTTAGCTTGTTCCACCTTACACTTTTGATGGGTGTCGCAGACTTTGACGCATTTATAGACGTCCCTATAAAACCCTGGCCAATAGTAATGCATAGCGACGCGATGTTAGGTTTTGTCCACCCTCATGTGGCCCGCCTGAGGCTCATTGTGAGCTTCTGCTAGTACCTCACCCTGTTGTTCAGCTGGAAGAACAAGTTTCCAATCATTCAAGTCGATTAAAATTGGGTCCAGCAGGTCGATAGCCCGTTGGTGGTATAAGAGACCATTTTCAAGTTTCCAGTCAGGCAAGAATTGGGGCGAACGCTCCACGTCCGCCAAGCTTTTGAGGTATTATGAGTCCTGAGTGGCAGTTATTGACGCTACTGGCTCTTCCTTTCTAAATCCTGATCCTGTCTGGACTGAAAATCCGGTACCACAATAAGTGTACCCTTTCGATATTGAATATCAAAATCGTATTCCAGTGAATTCAGTGACCAACATGCCAATCTACCAGTGGGAACTTTGAGAGATTGGAGCCACTTTAGGCCACTATGATCAGTGATTACGGTAAAGTGAAAACCTTCCAAATACTCTCGCAATTTTCTGATAGGTCATACGACTGTCAGGCACTATCGCTTAGTGACGAAATAATTTTTTTCGGCGCTTGAGAGTGTGCGACTGGCGTAAGCAATTACTCCGTGCCGTCGTAATTTTAGGTTAAAACAGCTCCAAGCCCAGTAGGCTTCCCTCACTCTTACTGAACTATACTCTCGTAGTATAGCACTTCTCCCGCGTGTTAGGCTACCCACGTGCCGTGCGCTTATAGATCCGAGCCTCGATTTTCAGTTTCGGCCATCTTGGCCACTCGACTCTTTCGTGACAGCTCGGCCTAAGTACCGTATCTCGCTTAGAAAAAACAAACATTTATCCGGATTGATAATCAGACCGGCGGTAGTGAGTTTCTCTAAGACTACCGTCAGCTATTTAATATGTTCCTCGAACGTTTCGCTAGCAATAATAATATCGTCTAAATATGCGAACGCGTGGGGTTCCAAATCGGGACCTATTATCTTATCTACCAAACGCTGGAACGTAGCTGAAGCGTTGGTAAGTCTAAACGGCATACGCGTATATTGGAAGTGCCCACATCCAGGCACCGAAAAAGCTATAATTTCCTTACTATCCACTTCCAATGGAATTTGGTGGAACGATAGACTAAAATCTAAAGTTGAGTTATACTTCGCGTTTACCAGCTTGTCCAGTATGCTCGACATTGGTGGTAGGGGGTACGCGTCTTTCTTGGAACGTTTGTTGACTTCTCGGAAATCTACACAAAGGCGGTAGGAACCGTTTGGTTTCTCTTCCATTACGACTGGTGAAGACCACGGGCTGTCGGGCGGTTCCACTAAACCGTCAGCTGTCATCTGATCCAATAGTTTATCAGGTTCGTCCATTACTGTGGGTGATCTTCGGTAGATCTTTTGTTTAACCGGCTCGTTTCCTCCTATGTCTGTCCTATGGCTTACCAAGTTAGCCTAACCTAGCCCTTCTGGGGGGGGGGAGCATTTTCCGCTATAAATTTCTCAGCAATTTCAAGCTTATCGGCTGTCGATTCCCTGATCGCGGCGCAATCTTCGCAACTGGTGGGATTTGACAGCAGGTCAATTGTGGCAGTTTGTGGTAACTCGTCACTTGAAATCATTTGTAACGAGTTGGTACTACCGTCCACGGTAAGTTTTTAAAATTTTAATGGCATCTATGCCCAATACGCCCTCATATTTACAATTCTTGACTATTCTAAATTCTACTGGCTTCTCTGCAACATCTAACCCGGATGGTAGGGTAACCCGCCCTAATATAGACTGAATGCCGCCGCTGGAAAATAGGATTGCTTCTAATTTAGAAGACTTTTTTTTCTTATTTAATCTTTTTGCTATCTCTATTACTTTATCCCCCAATATTGATCTGGTACTCCCCGAGTCCACTAAAGTTTCCAGTTTTCTGAAACAGCGCAAGCCCTTCTCTGTAAATTCGAACGCATCGCATTTGTTATCGGAATCCCAATCCAAGTCGAAATCTTGTAACGCAGAACTAGACTCGAGTGTCTGCATACGAGCCTCTCCCCCACTAGAATCCGACTGGGAGGAAGAGGGCAGATTAGAATTTAGAACGACATTAGGTTTTGCAGCAAGGTCTGCATTAAGCGGAAGGACTGCAGCGGCGACCTTTAGCGCTGAGTCCTTTTGTCGTTTCTTGATTTGCCCGTATTTTTACATTCAGGTGTAATACAATCAGGAGTTCAAACGCCTGGGCGACCGTACTTGAAGCAGTGTAGTGCAGTATAGTGTAGTCTTTAGGACTGCTAAAGTGGTAGTGCGTATGTAGGGCCGGGAGGCCATGAGCCAAGCGATTTCTACATATCTTGTTCTCCGTATCGGGAGTAGTATTAGTGCCACTAGTGGCTATAGCATCGACGATGTTGGAATCGTTGGGTTGGAAATTTTTATAATTATTATTTTTGCGCTTCCCCTTTTTTCTTGTCGCTTGACTAGTAGTAGAATTTTTCGGAGTTATTTTGGATGTCGCGACGCTGGGGGTTTCTCATGTTTATGACATTAATTGCTAGTAGAACTTTCTGCTATTGCCGTGAGACGAGCCTTATTTCCTTTAATTCTATCGCCTTTATATGCGAATTCTGGAAGAAAAAAATTTTCGGGTGAACGCAACGGAGCGGCCCATATTCTTTAAATCTGGCCCATTCTGCTTCCCATTATTTGCCTGTTTGTGCCAACCAGTCTAATTCATTAAAGAGGCCCACTAAGCATGTGAGGTAATTCTGAATTTTTTCTTTGAGATCCTGTGTTCGCGTGCGTACTTGATCTTTGACCCTATGATTTAGATCCTCATCGCTGAAACGGCCGCGGGAAGCAGATTTAAAAGCATCCCAGATTTCCCAAATCATTTCCGTATCTTTAGTATTCCGATACCAAAGTCTCGCAATGTCCGAGAATAAAATGGTTAGTGGGCTTATCATTTCGGAATCAGATACCGGGGCATGTCCGCTGAATTCAGGTTTAGTATTTGGGTTATATTCGCTGACGGTAAATGATTTCCCCCAGGCAATCTAGTAGAGTTCCATACATTGTAGGGGTTATCAATTGTAAACGCCTATGGATTCAAGTTGCTGTATGGGTTCGGGATTTCGTTTACCGGAGGAATATTTTCATTTCCGCAAACTGTGTGACGGTAAATGGGTGGAATCTCTGGTGAGGGTTGAGAGTAATTTGGTGGAGGAAAACTGAAATTAGGATGTATTGGTGCCGCCGCTGCCTGTGAAAATACGAATGAGTTATAGGGTCGCGTATTCGAAATAGTAGAGGCCGGCTGTGTGGTCATGGTATTTGCAGTGGTAGTTCTGGTACTGGTAGTCGTGTGCGTGATTAGGTGACATTGGTTTAAAAATTTTGCGCCGCTCGTATAAGGTATGTGAGAACCATCGCGATGGACGTTTGACAGGTTCGTGGTGTAAAGTAAAGATAAATTACCTCGGACCTGTTCCATGTACATCGACGGAGCGCCTAGAGTATCCTCGTGACTCCATGAGATGGTAAGATCACCATATCGTCTACGAAGGTAACGCACCGCACGGTCCCTTACCACCGGCGCTACACCTGTAGCACCTGTAGCAAAGCTCGTTTGCTAAACTGCGCAGTTCCGACTGGTTTAGGTGATAGACCCACGCATCGCGATTTATATTTTGTGTCATTCTTGGATTGAATGGACAAAGATTTGAATGGTTTTAAAAGAAAATCGCGGATATAAAGAAAATGTACGAATTAATAGAGGTCGGCTTTTACTGTGAGAAAGGAAAAACTCAAGAAATGATGAACCTAGAACGCACGGACGCGCGAGCTTTGAGCATTGTATGCAATTCTTTGTACGAGGCCGAACTGTCACGAGGAACCCGAGTGTCCAAGATGGCCGAAACTGAAAATTGAGGCTCGAATCTATCAGCGCATAGCACGTGGGTATCCTGACACGCGGGAGAAGTGCTGTACTGCGAGAGTATAGTTTAGTGGGAGTGAGAGAGGCCCATTGGCAGTAGAAGCGATTCATGGGAGGGACCGATAGTTAGAGTAGGAAGGAGTGAGAAAAGAAAGTGACAGGTGAAATCTCACATTTTCAATGTTGCGAAGCGTATCCTTCTCCCGAGAACGCTTTTTTGAAACGAATATTAAATTTATTATTGTGGCTCTCTACTCTGTAGGGCACGAATTGAAATGAATGGATTAAAAGGAAATTTCCTTCCCCCCTCAATCTATGAGTACGACTGCATGCAATCCGTGCATTTTTCATTTGCGCATTCCTGTGATTCTAAATTCGCGATCTCAACACTTTCCAAAAAGAAAATCCACGACGTGGCCTACCTACCCGACACTATCTATTGGCGTGCCCGTAGGACTTTATTTTCATTCTTATGTAGCGCTTTAGCGCTGTTTATCCGCTGTAAAATGAAACATTTGGGAATTTTGACAATTCGTCAAGAGAAAAAAAGGTCAAGCACATAAGAAATTATATATATATAAAGAAATTGCAGGTGCTTGTATAAGCCATCCTCAACTTAGTTGGGCGCCATGTAATGGAGATGACCACTTCGGAAATCTGAAAAAACCTCAGAAGAGAATTTAACAATTATCCTATGCGGAGAGTAAACGATGGCTGGAAATCGGAGTCCCTCTGTTCCTGAAAATTAAGTCCGTGCCCGAGATGCCCCTGTATAGAGCGCTAAGAACATTAACAACACAAAATAGTGCCTGGCGTCGGAATGGACGCCATTTTTATAAGATTTTAGCAACAATTCAAAGATTCCTTAAGATTACAGAAACATTACGACTTCTGTAAGCTAATGTAGCATTAAACAGTTAAAGCATAATTAAAATGCTGCTAGATAACACAGACAGACCGCCTACTTTATGCCAGGCCTGAGGAAAATTCGAAGTCTTTTAATTCAAATCCGCGAATTCAAGCGCGAGAAACTTCTCTAATCTATTTACCTTTCTTCTTGTTTGAGAATGCAAACTAGAAAAACGATCCGACAGTGAAGTTAGGGGGAAAGGGTTAAGAAAATAAAATGCTACATTTTTCCAATAGTCAAGATCATTTATTGTACTCGTTTTCTTGGCGCTAGCGGATACCGGAGGTTACTATAAGATTAGTAACGTTAGCAAGGTAACACCGTTAGTACCATTAGTACTTGTTAGTAGGAATTGAAAAACAATTAGGTAACGGGGAAATACAAAAAGGGTTGAAAACGTTCGTACAGAGTAGTGTCTCGGACCGTGCCATGAGCAGTACTAACTGTCCCCCTGCACCTCCCAGGTACTCGATTCTCCAGAGGAGGCGAAGGGACAAAATTACCAGGGCCGTACGCGATCTGAGATCACACGCGATTACGAAAAATAAATTGAATTAAACTGTGCAGAAAAATCTCCAACATTTCCGCCCACCTTCGTAATAAATTCACGAATGACCTTTAGAAATGAAGAGATTGTCCACCTTGGACCTTGAAAGATACGCCTACCCTGAAATAGCTCATGGTGGCGAAGAATCTGTAGGATCTGAAACAGAAATTGGTAGCGAGAAAATTTACACAACTGGTCTAATTAAAAGACCAGTTGCCGTCTTCAGAAACACAGTGCGAATTTGATCATCTGATTCCGGATGTACCTGAATCACTCGAGCCAGAGGCCACTTGGTAGGAGAAATTTTCTCCTGCAGAACCAACGTAGTTTAATGATATCACCAGAGAAAGCTTCACGCTGAACGTGTCCGATAAGCCCTTTTAGTGCCAGTTTAAGATAGGCCGACGTCGGATGACAAGGCGGCATTTTGAACTGTTTCCCACAAAGCCGATCTATGAACTGCAAACAGAGAGCAGTGATCCGTAGTAACTGAGTAAGCGAAGAATATTGACTCAGAAGTTGTCAAGGTGGTTGCTGATCAACTAGAGCAGCGTAGGTTATTATTCTTCCCTCTCTATCAATAGAAGGGTCGATAGGTTCAGTAGACCTTGGCCAAAAAATTTCGGGTTTGGCCAACCAAACAGGTCTCTGCCACCAAAGCAAATGGTGCTCTAATCGAATCGGTGAGAGACCTCTTGATACACAATCCGAAGGATTATCCACTCCACAAACATGGTGCCAAACCGCCTCTGGCAGAACACGTTGAATTTCTGAAACTCTATTTGAAATATAGGTCTTCCATCGAA
>JAUMHM010086770.1:0-10765 GCA_032362435.1 Melikaiella ostensackeni
AGTGTCATTTTCATGGATGGCCCCAGGGTCCCTCTGGGAGCGACTGTCATACACGAAAATGACACCGGCTCCCAGTAGAACCGCGGTAAATCACACCCATGGCCACTCCACACAACCGTGAGATGGGCGGCCATATATATCTTAACTTATTTAATTTATTTTAGATGTCCTGATATTAATTCTTGTAAAATTATTTATCAAACTCTGCGACAGTATCTTGAAAGACGTTGATATCTTTTTTAGAAGTAGAGATATTCTGGAAGTATTTAAGGTCATAAAGCGTCTTTGAGTTATTTGTAGAAAATGCCAGTCGCGCATGCAAAATAAGGCAATATTCATGAAATATTTTAAAGGAATGGAATGCAGACGACGAAATTAAAAATATTTTGCTCTTCCTTTTCTGCGCCTATCAACACGTCGCATTAAATTTTCTGTACATATTCCAGGTTTTCATTTCCGACAGAAGCTGTATTACCATACGTTGCGACGTTTCGTTTCTCATATGGCATGTGTCTCGACTCCTGCATACCCGGAATGCAAGTTCATCAAATATTTTTTGTCCCTACAAAAAATGGACTCTGCAAATTTATATTTTTCCTGGTTTCGCCTTCGCTTTTGTTCTCGAATATTCGGAATTTTCTGCAGTGACATGAAAGAAAATTTAGTATTTTTAGATGTTCCACTTTCTGAGGAAGGCTAGGTGCAAAAGGGAAAATCTGATTTTTTATTTCTCAAGTTGATGTAAACGGCAAAGAATTATTTTATGTATATATTCTAAAATCAGTCCTTAGCTTTAACTGAAACAAAAGCTCTTTATAGGTTCACTCGCTGACTTAAATTTTTAAATAGCAGTTTTGAGTAGCAGTCACAATTCGTATTAAAGTCTTATTATAAATATTCAATTATATTCTCGTGACACATATGTATACTTTGGATCAATATTTTTTAGGAATGAAGTTCTTTTGAACATTCTTAACATATGTTTTGGAAATTTGGAATACAGCCTAATTCAGGGTGGCCGCTTGACCGAGAAATGTCAGTGAATTTAGTTTTTTACCTGAAATTTCAAAAATTTTTAGAAGAAAAATTTATCCAATCACTTGTAACATCTCAAATTTCATATCGTATGATATGAAGCAATTTAAAATGAGTTCGATTTCAATTTTTTTAAAAATTGTTCCGTTTAATTTTTAACTTTTTCAATCATGAAATCATTCAGTTTACAATTTGTTATTCTAAATTCTCTTATTTCAACATTTTTTCCATTTCAAGTCTTCATTATTAAGTGTACATTATCAATTTAAAGAATTTTGAAAGGCAGCTTTGAAGACTTAATGAAAAATTGAAAGCGTTTGAAATTGAAAATTTTTGATAATAACCGTTTTTAAGCTAGTCATCTGTAAATATAAATGAATTAATGATTTTACAAGACCATTCTGAAATTGTTCAAAATTAAACAATTTACAGGTTTTGACGATAAAAATTGAACTGTTTCAATTCGAAAGCCTTAACTAGTTGAACAAATGTAAACGTCCTATTGAAACTTTGAAAACTATTTTCAATTTTCAAATAATTTCAAATTAATTGATTCATAATCAAAAGCTTTTATTCAGTTTAAAAAAGAGTTTGAAATTGAAATTTTTTCATAACAACCGTTTTCAAACTAATCTGTAAATATAAATTAATTAATGACTACAAGCCGATTCTGAAACGGTTCAAAATTAAACAATTTACAGGTATCGACGATAGAAATTGAACTGCTTCAATTCGAAAGCCTAAGTAGTTAGACAAATGTAAACGTCTGATTAAAACTTTATAAACTATTTTAAATTTTCAAATAATTTCAAATTAATAGATTCATAATTATTAAAAGAATATTTGAAATAGAAATCCTTAAATCGGAAAAATTTCATAGAACTACATTTGGACTTTGAACGTTACAGTTTTAATTGTTCTATTTTTCAAAAGTTTAATTTGTGAGTCAAGGTGTTAAATTTTGGTTTATGAATAACAATTGAACAATTATTAATTTGAAACGACTCAAAATAAAAATAATTTAATTTCTAATTTAAAAAGTGTTGAGTTTAAAAAATATAAAATCGTTCAATTTTTAATGTTTCTTATTTAAAATTACTCAATATGATATAATTTTGAACATTTGCAAAATTATTTATTTATTCTTCATTTTAGAGCTTTGAAAATAATAGCGCGGATTTATATTTTTCAACCAGAAATCTTTGAACTTTTCAATTGATAAAAGCTTAAAAATAAAAATTTTGCAGCTTAACGGCATTCAATTTAAAATATTTCAATTGAAATATTTTAAAATTTTTGAAATCTTTGAAATCTTTCTGAAACCTTTAAAATCTTTTCGAAATATTCGTTAAATTTTCGAAATCTTTATGGAATCATTGAAATCTTTGTGAAATCTTTAAAAAATTATTTAACTCTTTTGAAATCTTTGAAATATTTCTAAAATCTTTAAATTCTTTGCGAAATCATATAAATCTTCATATTTTGAAATGTTTGTGGAATCTTTTGAAATCACTGAAATCTTTGTGAAATATTTAAAAACTGTGTTAACTCTTTTAAGATCTTTGAAATCTCCTCAAATATTTTGAAATCTTTAAAATCCTCTAAAATATTTTTAAATCTTTGAAATCTTTGTGATATTTTTAGAAATATTTAAAAACTTTTTAAACTCATTTTAAATCTGTCTGACATCTTTAAAAACTTTCCGAAATCTTCATATTTTGAAATCTTTGCAATCTTTGTGAAATTTTTAAAATCTTTGTGAAATATTTAAAAACTTTGTTAACTCTTTTAAAATCTTTGAAATCTTCATATTTGGAAATCTTTGAAATCTTTGTGAAATCCTTTGAACTTTTTGTGAAATTTTTTCAATCTATATGTAATTATTAAAATCTTTGTGAAATACTTAAAAACTTTGTAACTGTTTTGAAATCTTTGAAATGCTTCTGAAATCTTTGCGAAATCTTCTGAAATATTTTGGAATCCTTGAAATCTTTTGGAATCATTGAAATCTTTGCGAAATGCTTAAAAACTTTGTGAACTCTCTTGAAATCCTTCTGAAATCTTCTGAAATACTTTGAAATCTTTTAGAGTCTCTGTGAAATCTGTGAAATTTAGAATTGTTCAATTGAAAAGTGTTGAAAGCTTACATTTTATAGATCTAAATTATTGAGAATTTGAGTAAAAAAATTCAAAATTAATAATTAATTTAGTTTCAATTTTGAAACTTTAAAATTCAAAAGAGTTCCAGTCATTCTGATATATTTTCAAGTAACAGAATTACCCATTCAGGTTTTATTATAATTATTTGATTGTATTCTGATCACACATACGTACCTTTTTGATTAATATTTTTCACGAATGAACTTTCGAAAATTTTCAACAAATTTTTCGGAAATTTGGAATACTGAAAATGTTACCTAATTCTAGGTGGCTGCTGGATTGGGAATTTTTCGAGACCGAGAAATAACAGTGAATTTAGTTTCTGACTGAAAATTCTACAAATTTTTAGAAGAAGAATCTATCCAATCACTGGTGATATCCCAAAAAATCATGTCATACGATATAATGCAATTTAAAGTAAGTTCAATTTTTTTAAATGTTACGCTTGATTGCTAACTTTTTCAATTATGAAATCATTCAGTTTACAATTTGTTATTCTAAATTCTCTTATTTCAACATTTTTTCCATTTTAGGTCTTCATTATTGAGCGTAATTTATCAATTCAAAGAATTTTAAAAAGCAATTTTGAAGACTTAACGAAAAATTGAAAGCGTTTGAAATTGAAAATTTTGTATAAAAACCGTTTTTAAGCTACTCATCTGTGAATATAAATTAATTAGTGATTTACAAAACGATTCTGAAACTGTTAAAAATTAAACAATTCACAGGTTTTGACGATAAAAATTGAATTGTTTCATTTCAAAAGCCTTAGTAGTTGAACAAATGTAAACGTCCTATTGAAACTTTGAAAACTATTTTCAATTTTCACATAATTTCAAATTAATAGATTCATAATTAAACGCTTTCATTCAGTCACAAAAAGCGTTTGAAAATGAAAAATTTTGATAAAAACCGTTTTTAAGTTGATCATCTGTGAATATAAATTAATCAATGATTTTATAAGACGATTCTGAATCTCTTAAAAATTAGACAATTTACAGGTCTTGGCGATAAAAATTGAACTGTTTTAATTCGAAAGCATTAGTAGTTGAACAAATAATGTAAACGTCCGATTAAAAATTTATCAACTATTTTCAATTTTCAAATAATTTCAAATTAATTGATTCATAATTAAACGCTTTCATTTAGTTTCGCATCCTATTTAAGTCTTCGTGAAATTGTTGAAATATTTGTAAAATCTTTGAGATCTTTTGGAATCATTGAAATCTTTGTGAAATATTAAAAAATTTAATTAAATGTTTTGAAATCTATTGAAATATTTCTGAAATCTTTAATATCATTACGAAATATTCTGGAATATTTTGAAATATTAAATCTTTTGGACTCTTTGTAATCTTTGATATCTTCTGAAATATTTTGATATCTTTGAAATCTTTCTGAAATTTTTGAAATCTTTATGAAATTATTGAAATTTTGTGAAATATTAAAAAATTTTGTTAAGTCTTTTAAAATCATTATGAAATCTTTAAAATCTCTGAAATATTTTGAAATCTGTTGGATTCATTGAAATCTTTGAAATCTTCTGAAATATTTTGATATCTTTGAAATCTTTGTGAAATATTAAAAAAATGTTGTTAAGTATTTTGAAATCTTTGAAATCTTTCGGAAATCTTTAAAATCTTTGCAAAATCTTTGAAATATTTTGAAATCTTTTGGATTCATTGAAATGTTTGTGAATTCTTTAAAAAGTTTGTTAAATCCTTTGAAATTTATTTAAATATCTTTTGAAAATAATCTGTGAAATCTGGAAAAAAATCTTAAATCTTTTGAAATCTTCGAAATTTTTGCGAAATCTTTGAAATGTTTGTGGAATTTTTGAAATATTTGAAAACCTTGTTAACTCTTTTGAAATCTGAAATCTTTGCGAAATATTTAAAAACTTTTGTGAGTTGATTCAGAGTTACTTAGTTTTTGGAAACTTGGAATACAGAAAATTATGCCTGATTCAAGGTGGCCACTGGACCAGGAATTTTTTGAGACTGGGAAATGGTAGTGAATTTTGTTTCTGACCGGGAATTTTACCAATTTTTAGAAGAAAAATTTATCCAATCACTTGTAATATCCTAAATTTCATGTCACATGATATAATGCAACTAAAAATGAGTTCGATTTCAATTTTTTTTTTAATGTTACGGTCAATTGTTAACTTTTTCAATTATGAAATCATTCAGTTTACAATGCGTAATTCTAAAAGCTTTTACATTAGGAATTGTATATTTTAAGTCTTTATTTTTAAGTGTACATTTTCAATTTAAAGAATTTTAAAAAGCATTTTTGAAGACTTAAACAATTGAAAATTAAAAGCGTTTGAAATTTTAATTTTTTGATAAAAACCGTTTCAAGTTGATCAGCTGTAAATATAAAGTAATTAATGATTTTACAAGACGATTCTGAATCTCTTCACAATTAAACAATTTACAGGTTTTGACAATAAAAGTTGAACTGTTTCAATTCGAAAGCTTTAGTAGTTGAACAACTGTAAACGTCCGATTGAAACTTTAATAACTGTTTTCAATTTTCAAATAATTTCAAATTAATAGAAACATAATTAAATGCTTTTATTCAGTTTCAATTCATATTTGAATATTGTTTCAGTCTAAAATATTCCATTTTAAATGGGTATTTTGAAATCTTTGAAATCTTCGTGAAATTCTTCGAAATTATTTGAAATCATTGAAATCTTCATGTAATTTTTGAAATCATTTTGTAATCATTAAAATATGTGCGAAATCTTTGAAATTTTGCAAAATATTTTGAAATCTGTGGAATCATTATGAAATCATTGAAATCTTTAAACTCTTTGCAAAATCTTTAAAATATTTTGAAATCTCTTTTAATCATTGAAATCTTTATGAAATATTAAAAAACTTTGTTGAATCTTTCGAAATTTATTGAAATATTTCTGTAATCTTTAATATGTTTTGAAATCTTTGAAATATTTGAAAACTTTGTTAACTCTTTTGAAATCTTACAAATCTTTGTGAAATTTTCGATATCTTTATGAAATCTTTTAAATAATTGTAAAATTTTTGAAATCTTTTGGAATCTTTGAAATCTTTTGAAATCTTTGAAATTTTTGTCAAATTCTTGAAATCTTTATGCAGTCATTATAATCTTTGTGAAATATTTAAAAACTTTGTTAACTTTGTAACTTAATTATTGCGCGTTTGAATAAAAATTTTTAAAAATTTTAAGTTTGTTTTATTTCAATTTTGAAACTTTAACATTTACAAGGTTTCTACTTTAAGTGCTTGGATTTGCAGTTTATCTTTGATTACATCGAATAAAAATATTTTCAGCTTTAAGAGTTCGAATTTTTTTAGTTCAATGACCATGCAAAATTTTTGCGAGCCGGGAAATGATCGGGAATTTTTTTCCTTCATTAAAACGGTAACCCTGATATTTATGTATTATAAAATCAGCCTTTAGTTTTAAGTAAAAGTGAAGCTCTTTATAGGTTCAGCTGCTGACTTGAGTTTCTAAATAGGAGTTGAAATAACAATAACAACAGTAACAGTCAGAATTACATATTCAAATCAAGTTTTATTATAAATATGTATTTGATTATATTCTCACTACACATTTGTATCTTTTTGATCAATATTCTTACGAATGAAGCACTTTCGAAAATTCCCAACATAGTTTTTGGAAACTTGAAATACAGAAAATTATGCCTAATTAAAGAGCTAAGAATTATATGGTATTGAACGATTGTATTTCCTTTTCAGAAAATGTGAAACCTGAATTCCGTTTAATTACGAGTCGTAATTTCATATCCCATTACGAAAACCTCGTGGAACGTAAATTTTCAGTACAGTTGTTACCAGTTGGACCATAAACCTACTGACACGCCAGTAAACTTAACGACATTTAACGGGATGCCATTTCTCAGACTAATGTCTTTCAAAATTTTCTATGTGACCCTTAGAACAACGCATTTCACTGCTCACAAGAAGTTTACACGCCGTTAACATTTTGAATTTCCTTCGCGTGACACGTTCTGGAATGTACGTGACAGAATGTGTGATCGCTTTTTATTTCTGACTTCTGACAGACCTTGTGACCCGTGTTCGAAATCTTATACCCTCGACTGTAACCCGAGTCCTGAAGCGAGAATAAACTTTTTAGGTCGTTCTATCTTTCTACCTATGTTTTTTATTTAAGGGTATCGTAAAATTAAATCTTGGAATGATTGCTTTTAGCACTTTCGATTTAAGTTGATAGGGAAAAGCGGAGCACTGAAAGAATAAGTATTTTTTATAAGATAGTATAGAATTCAAATTGTTTATAGCCTAGTCGATTTTATATGAAAAAATCGGATTTACGGAATATGATACAATTTTAATTTGTTACATTTATGTATATTTTTTCTATAATTATATATTCTTCGATTTGGCATGTCTTGATGAGAAATCGGATATATAATTTTGACCCTTGATGCCTTTTGCACACAACTTTAAAATAATAATGTTTGAAGTATCCAATATTTTTTGACGAAGTTTAAACTTGTTTGCAAATCGTCACTGATTTATGAATGTATTCGGAATTTTCCTACTACTGGAAGGATTATATGAGTGCCGTATTTTCAAAATTAATTTTAAACGATTTATATGTAATTTGAATTCCTCGAAATTTTAATGCATTAATGATGTACTAGGCTATATTCCGTTCTTTGCATTGTACGTGATGAAATTTCAGTCTGTAATTATTATTTGTATTTTGGACGAGAAAATAAAAGTATAAATTGATAAATATTATATGGCTGGAATTATGTTACCCGTTCTTTTAAAGATATGCTTTGAATATAAAATTGTTGAATGTTGAATTCTTCTAAATTTGTCACAAATCTTAATTTTGACAGGCTTCGAAGTTCCACTTTTTTACATTTTTGATACTTTTTTAGGCAAGGTAACCTTTTTGCTACTTTTTTTTTCAGTAAAGTGATATCAAAAATTTATGGTACTAACAAAGGAACCCCAACCAACTACTACTAACTAACAAAGAAATAGATCAACCCAAAAATATGAATTTTTAACGAAAAAGTTGATTTCCAACAAAATAGTTGATTTGAATAGTTGATTTTCAGCAAAATATATGAATTTGCAACCAGATAGTACAGTTTTCAACCAAAAAGAATGAATTTTTAACAAAAAAAAATTACTTTTGAACAAAGCAGTTCAACTTTTAACCAAGTACATAGTTGAATTTTCAACCGAAAAGCTTTTAATTTTATATAAAAAATAAGAACTTCAATGAAAACAGTTTTGTTGATAATTCATATTTTTGGGTTGAAAATTCAACTGCTTTGTAGAAAATTCGTCCTTTTGGCTTGAAACTTCAACAGTTTGGTTGAAACTGTTTTTCTTTCTTAACTGAAAAATCTTTCTTGGTTAAAAATTCAAATCCTTTGGTAGAAATATCCTCTAATCATCTTTTTCGGTTGAAAATTTAACTGCTTGGTTGAAAAATAATCTGATTTGGTTGAGGATTCAACTATTTTCGTGATAATTTGTCCCCTTCCTTCAATTCAACTATTTTGATTCAAAATAAAAATATTTTTGGTCGAAGTTATCATCTTTTTTGGTTAAAAATTCGTCTTTTTGACTTAAACATTCAATAATTTGGTTGAAATTGTTTTTCTTTTTTCACTGAAAAATCTCTCTTGGCTGGAAATTAAACTCCTTTGTTAAATTTCTTCTTTTTGCTTTGAAAATTCAATTCTTTTGTTAAATTCTTTCTTTTTGGCTTGAAACTTCATCTCTTTTGGTAGAAATTTCTTCTAATCATCTTTTTTGGTTGAAAATTCAACTATTTGGTAGAAAGTTGAACTACTTTGTTGAAAATTCATCTTTTTGGTTGAAAATTCAACTAGTTGGCATTTGTTAAAAATATATTTTTATATTCTCATCAGAGAAGGTATTAGATTTGTGTATAATTTGAACATTTATCTGTTTTAGTTGAAAATTTAACTATTCGGTTGAAAATTCATGTATTCTGTTGAAAATTCGTCTTCTGGTATAAAAAATGTTATATTCACATAATTTCACACGAGGATTTAATAAATAAACATTACATTCCATACAAATTTTGTTGAAAAAAGTCGACTTTTTCGAAAACGGGTCACCATTGGCAAATGAATGGTCATCCAATGGACTCTCAGTAGAGAATCCATGAGATCTGACAGGGTATTATAGCTTGAACGCTCGAAAAATCGTCTTTTTTAGTTGCATTTTTTGGTAGTACGAGAGATGTCCAGAAAGTAAGAGTACTCGATTTTTCTAATTTGAAAAAAAATGTATTTAAAAAAAAATTACAGGGTTTTGTTCGTGTACATGTCAACTATTTTTCCACGTAGTCGCCTTCTCGTTCTATACAAGTAATAAGCCGTGGTACAGTATCTTTCTGCGTTAATGGTCTCCCCCTGAGGCAGATGTTCGATAAAAATGATCCCTTTTCGGTGTTTTTCCTTCTGCATGAAGGAACTGGATGACACTGCGCACTGAGCACTTTGCGGGACTTATGATTGACATGTTTCACGCAAACTGACACTACGGGGTTAAATTTCGTACTACCGAGGCCCCCCTGTGCTCGTTGTGCTCAGGAGAACCCCATCTACCACTCAGTGTTGCCAAACTTGGTGAAAAAAAATCCCACAGCCCAAAATGGCAACAGTACATTCACTTTCTGGATATCCCTCGTATTTAGTACGCAAAATTTGTAACGTAGCCACAAAGCGGGCAGTTTGAACACTCGCGTGCATATTTCGCATTTATTTTTGAATACACGCAGAAACTCCTTTTTTCAATAATTAGTCTTCATTATTAAAAAAGGTCCATCCTTTATGATAACAAAAATCTACATTTGTATAGAATACAGTTCAATTAAATTATGTATTCCTACTGGAAATGATTCACACGGCCCTGACCGTTTACGTTCAGAGATCCTTGATTTAACGCCAAGGCCATTTCAGGCAATGCCCGAGACCGGCGTTATATCAATGTCCTTGATATACTTGGTAGATGCAGTCTTCGGTGCAGTTATTTACATACAGAAAAGTATGAAAGAAATTTCACTTTTGAATACGTTCTTTCTTTATTTTAAATTGTTTTTACACTACTTTTTATTTAAAAAACTAATTTTTGACTGATTCAAAAAGGCTACTTTTTGATACCTTCATTTTTATTTTTGAGGATATCTTTTTCCTCAGAAAGAGACTTTTTTGATACTCCTTTTAGTTCCATAGAGCATTTCGAACCCTGTTTTAAAGCTCATAATTAAAAAGTGAAGACTTATGAAAGCTTGATGTTGAAAATATGGAAAGTTGATCGTCGTTTTTAGGTTTTTGTAGCCCCGGGCAGAAATCCGTTCAACAGACTGCCAGTAGCCGGATGAACTGCTCCAACATATTCGACGGTAAAATATTGGTTTGCTGAATTTCGTCGTGACCGTACGATCACCAATGATGCACCTCATTCCGGAAGGCCAAATGAGGCAGTAACGCCAGAAAACATCGCAAAAGTTCGTGATATTGTGTTGGGTGATCGTAAAG
>JAUMHM010086771.1:0-10764 GCA_032362435.1 Melikaiella ostensackeni
GGCAGACGCTCCGCGCGGGAAGGCACATTACTTTTCAATCAAACCCTGTATAACAAATTTTAAGTGAGAAAGAAAAAATTAACGACACATTTTTGTTTATTGTTGGACTATATATGTATATGAAAAGCAATCTGCATTCTGCATGCATCAGTTTAGATTTTTAGAATTATAATAAATTTTCGACATCCGGTTCACGGACCAATTGAATCGAAAAAACCGATTCGGTGGTAGGACATCTCGAATTCCGGTTTTTCGACATTCGATGGACGGGCCGATCCAATCAAAAAAACTGATCCGACGGTAGCACGCATCGAATGTCCGCTTTTCGGCATTCGATGGGACGGGCCAATCGAATCGAAAAAACTGATCCGACGGTAGCACTCATCGAATATCGGTTTTTCGACATACGATGGACGGGCCGATCGAATCGAAAAAACTGATCCGACGGTTGGACGCATCAAATGTCGGTTTTCCGATATTCGATCGATGGGTCGATCCAATCGAAAAAAAGATCCGACAGTAGCACGCATCGAATGTCTGTTTTTCGATATTCGATCGGCGAGTCGATGGAATTGAATAAACCGATCCGACGATAGCACGCGTGGAATGTCGGTTTTTCGACATTCGATGGACGGGCCGATCGAATCGAAAAAGCTGATCCAACGGTAGCACGCATCGATTGTCTGTTATTCGACATTCGTCGACGAGTCGATGGAATTGAATGAACCGATCCGACGATAGCATGCGCCAAATGTCGGTTTTTCTACATTCGATCGGTGAAATTGATGCGACAGTAGCACGCATCGAATGTCGGTTTTTTGACATTCGATGGGCGAGTCGATGGAATTGAATGAACCGATCCAACGATAACAGGTGTCGAATTTCGGTTTTGCGACATTCGATCGGTGAGTCAATCCAATTGAATAAAACGATCCCATCCGATGTCGGTTTGAATCGAATCGATTTTTTTGCACAGGTTTATTGGCCAAGTAATTTGGAGATAAATATTCATAATAAAATATATTGTGAAACTTTTTTACATTTCCATCATTTATGATTGAAAAAGTATTAGAATTGTCCGAAATTTCACACTTTAGTTTCTCAAGGGATCCCCACGTTTTGAGATCTCCTGAAGCCGAAAATCAAGTTTTTGCGACGGTAGTGGGAAAAAGGACCTTTTTTGGACAAAAATCAACCGACAGTACAATTCTTGACGGATTTTAATATTTTTTTTTAGAAATGACCGTAAGTCTTCTAGGTATAACGTGTGATTGCGGATATTTCACTTCCGCTAAATCAAAATTTGTTATTTAACAACAAAGTTTAAAATATTTTTTGTATAACTTCTCAGTGATACCATTTCTTTTAAGACTTCCAAATTCATAAAAACAGGTCATAAATCAATGTAACAACTAACTATAAAAAACCGGTTAAGTGAGTTAGAGTAAGAAAAAAATTGTTTTTACTGTCACAAACAAACTAATGAACAAAAGTATATTTTTCGTAATTCGCAATGATTAGCTATTTGAAATCCATAGCTTTTGTACGACTTCTTGCTGCCATATTTTGCATGGTGAAAAAAACTGTTAATTAAATGTATAAATCTTTTTTATGAACAAATGCACATTTTCATTATTTTTTATAGGATGGGCTTCAATTTTCGCGCAATCAACTAAAAATGTCTTGTCAAAGACTCCTTGCTGTTATATTTTTCATGATGACAAAAACTGTCAACTTCCTCAATAATTTTTATAAACAAATGCACATTTTGACCACATTTTCATAAATGGGCTTGATTTTTTCTGGCGGAATCAACTCGAAATGTTTTGCCAATGACACCTTGCTGTCATATTTTTCACAATGACAAAAACTGTTAATTACATAAACAATTTTTATAAACAAATGCATATTTTGACTACATACTTTTTGATAAATAAGCTTCTTTTTGTTTGCGAAATCAACTAGAAATGTCTTGCTAAAGACTCCTTGGCGTGACATTTTTCACAGTGATAAAAACGGTCAATTATAAACAAAAATTTTCATATAAATTCACATTTTCACCATTTTTTCAAGAACAGGCTTAATTTTTGGTTCTAGAATCAACAGCTTCTAACAATTTGAAATATATGACAGCAAGGAGTTATTGGCAAGACATTTCGATGTCATTCCGCAAAAAAGTGAAGCCCGTTTATAAAAAAATAGTAAAAATGTGCATTTGTTTATAAAAATTGCTTATATAATTAACAGTTTTTGTCACTATGAAAAATATAAAAGCAAGGATTCTTTGGCCAGACAAATCGAGTTGATTCCGCAAAAAAATCAAGTCTATTCAGGAAACAATGGTCAAAATGTACATTTGTTTATAAAAATTGTTTATATAATTAACAGTTTTTATCACTATATAAAATATGATAGCAAGGTGCCCTTCACAAAGCATTTTGAGTTGATTCCGCAAAAAAAGGAGCCTATTCATAAAAAAATAGTCAAAATGTGCATTTCGTAAATAAAAGTAATTTAAGTAATTGGTAAACAGCAGCTATTATTAAATACACTAAACTCTGGACTTATGCGGGATTTCGGGTAAGGCCTGCGATTGCCGTGAGGCTCTTCCAAAAATTTCTATGACGTAAACAGTCAGGGCCTTATAAACCGCTTCCAGTAGGAAAACATAACATTAATTAACTGTATTTTGTACAAATGAAGATTTTTCTTAGCATAAAGGATTGAAGTTTTTCAATAATGAAGACTAATTAATGAAAAGAGAATTTTCCGCGTGAATTAAAAAAAAATTCAAAATATGCACGCGAGTGTTCGAACTGCCCGCTTTGTGGCTACGGAGCTGCAGAATTCCGCTGAGTTCACAGAGCCTTTCTCTCGGCCCCTTGGACCCCCTCATAAATGAATGTGAGCTCTATTGAATCGTGAAAAGAACATGCGAAAACAAGTTATTATTTTTTTTTAAATTACCAAACATGGAATTTAACACACTTCAAAATTACACTAGACCATAATCTTCTACAGGGACATGAGTTAGGTCAAAACAATTACTTTAAGCCAATAAAACCAATTTCCGAAATTTAGCAGTTACGCCTTTTTGCCCGGCCACCCTTCATGTATACGAGGTTCGTTTGATAAGTTTGTTAAATAAGCGGGTAAGATTTTTCTGTTGAAAAGTTTTCCTCTATTTCTCAACATAGTTTCCTTCGAGGGCTACACACTCAGTCCAGCGAAATACCAATTTTTCATTCCTTCAACAAGTAAGATTTCTCGAGGTCTGCAAAATACGCATTTACAGTCGTCAAGTTAGGGAACAGAAAGAAGTCGCACGGAGCCAAGTCTGAAGATTAGAGTGGACGTGGAATTAATTCAAAGCCCAGTTCGTGTATTTTTGCTATTGTGATTGTGGAGGTGTGAGCCGGTGCGTTGCCGTGATGAAAAAGCACTTTTTTGTGTGCAAATCGCGGCCGTTTTTTGCAGCTCGTCTTTCAAACGGTCCAATAATAATGCGTAGTACGTTCGTATTCTAGTTTTACCCTTCTCCAAGTAATCAATCAGAATGATTCCTTGGGAGTCCCAAAATACTATGACCATCACCTTCCCAGCTGACAAAACAGTCTACGCCTTCTTTGGCGCACTTTCGCCAGGCAGTACCCACTGATTTGACTGCTGCTTTGTCTCGGGTGTATAGTGGTGGATTCAGGTTTCGTCCACAGTCACAAATCGACGTGAAAAGACCTGCAGATTCCGATTAAAATTCGCCAAACACTGCACTGAAACGTCTTTTCGGTTGCGCTTTTGATCGGAAGTCAGCAACCGCGGCACCCATTTTGCACACACCTTAAGCTTCAGTTTTTCGTGCAAGACGTTATAGAATCGTTCAAGGGAGATATTTGGTAGAGGTTAGTTTGAAGAGTGCTATTTCTTGGCCATATACTACAAAGTTCATTTTGGCGCCATCTAGAGGTAAATTTACCTTACTCATCAAACAATCCTCGTAAAACTTATTATTATGAGGAAGCTTCGTCAACTTTACTCAATAGTGAAATCTGCTAAGAGAGGAAATTATAAATTCCTTTATAGATAAGGTGATAAGGAAATCTCTTATCAGACACGTTTTCTCTGGCATACGATAATACCCATAATTTTTTCACTAAGGAGATTAAGAATCTTTCAGTCAGACACGCGCATACAGTTCGTCCCCGACTTTCATTACCTTCTCTCTAGTGTTACTATCGACTTATCCCTCTATAATTATGCAACCCGTTCTAGATTCCGTCTCATGGACCTCAGATCACAAATTAACTTTTGCTTTTGTAAAAGATTCATGATTAGTATAATGATTATTAAGTGACTTATAAATTATTTGAAAATACTTCTTGAACTACTTCAATCATAAGTTATGCAATGCTTTATAAATTGTACAATCGTGAATTGAATTGCTGCAATAACGAAACCCTGAATTAATTAATGGCACTTAGTGATAAATTAGCATTGATAATTCACTTCGTTTTATCCCTCAAGAATCCAACTTAATATGAAATATACACTCATTTTCTTCATTTTGATTGCTTGAGTTAACTTATATTATTTAGTTCAGAGAGGTATTTACCAATTTCTAAAATTATTCGAAGTAATAACGGTCATCACCAGTACCTATTGGAGTTAAAAAAGGTGAATTTTTCTTGAAAATAGGTGACGAACAGGTGAACGAAAAAAATGTTGTATAAATCAAATAAACATGCAAGAAGTTGTCTTTTTCCCATGCTAAATCAATGGAGAACTTCATGGTCTTTAACCGATATCTCTCAAATTTGGAGAACACATTTTAGCATTTAAACAAAAGTAGAGGGTCAGAACACAAAAATATGATTTTGAAAAATGAAGGCCACCCTAGTGGCCATTAAAGACCCAGAAATAATTACAACTCATTTTTCGATTTTTGGAAAAATATTCCCGATAATTTAAATTTGAAAATTTAAACTCTCAAAACTAAATTTATAATTTGATGTGGCTGTTCAAATATGAATACCTAAATTTACAAATCTGATGAGGACCAATTCTACATTTGAAATTTGGAACTTTGAAGTATTTAAAATTTAAAATAAAAAAATTAAAGACTCTCGAAATAAAAAATATTTAAAATTGTATATATAATTCAAAAGTAGAGGCCATTAAAATTGAAGAATTTTTATTTCGAGGTCTGCAAACAGAAACATAATTCAAATTGAACATTGAAAATTGGAAAATTGGAAAACTGTTCAACTGTTAAGACTTTGAATTTGAAACTGACTCATTCATAAATAACTTTGAAGGCTTTCAATTAGAAATTGTACTCATTTATAAACTTTTAATGTAAAACTAATCAATTTTTCACGATTTTAATTCAATTAGTTAACCTATTAAGGTTTTCAGTTGGAAATTTTACAATTTTCAAGAACTTGAATGTCGAACAAGATAGTTTTTAATGTAAAAAATTTAAAGAAAATTTTAAATTTTATTAAATTAGAAAATTGAATGATAGGAAAAATTAAAGAGATTTCTACATCAAAATTTAAAAAAATCTAAAATTGTTCCTTTAATTCTGAAATTAAATTTTATTATATCATTTTGAAGGATTCAATACATATTTATTCAATTTCACTTGCTACTATAGTTTGAAATTGTGCAATTTGTAAAGTATCAAAGTAAAATTATGAAATTTTTAGCATTATCAATTTAAAATTATTCAAGCATGAATGATTTCAAATGAAAATTGTACAATAACCTTTAAATTCAGATTTCATCAATTTCAAATGCTTCTAATTTAAAATTGTTCGATATTGAACATTTTAATCTAGAATTTTTCGATTTTCATCGTTTGAAAATAATAGTTATTAAAGTACTAAAGGGCTTTAATTCTAATTCTGCAACTTGAAAAGTTATTCAATTTTAAACCAAGAAATTTTTAATGTTTCAATCTAAAATTATTCAACACTTATTAAGGCTTTCAATTTTAAATAAATTTGCAGAATCTTAAAGCGTTTGATTTAAAAATCTTGAAAATTCGATTTCTTCTTAAATATTGAAGGCTTTAAACATAAAATTACTCACTTATTAAGCTTTCCAATTTGAAACTGTCCGAAGTTTACTACTTCAATTTCAAATTATTGAATTTGCAAAAAAATGTGATAAATATATAGAAGGGTTCAAACGATAATTGTTGAATTTCAAACACTATAGATTTGAAATGATCTACCTCATCATGTTTCGAGTTAAAATGATTGAATTTTAAGAATAAAAAATTCTTCAACTATTAGGGCCTTCATTTCTAAAATATATACCTTTCACAAATTAAATTTTTTTATCTAACAATATTGTATTATATTTCAAGATAACAACACACAATTTAAAAAAAGCAAAGAAAAGTGAAAAAGCGACTCACTATCCGGCTTAAAAATAAACATTCGAAATGGTGTACACTCGAACTCCCATACAAGCCCACCCGGTTTACGCCTCCCTAGAACTGCTGGCCGACTGCTGGCCCACGCAGTTTCTCAGCTTGCGGGGCGAGAGATGGTGTTCAACCACGCGTGAAGGACCAGCAGCGTATAGATAAAGGTACAATGCGCGTGTACTCAGGTTCGAACTCACGTTCGGAGATTGAGTAATATGAGAAAATGGTTCACACGTCCCTGACTGTTTACGTTTCGAGAGATCCGGTTTAGGCACAAGGCCAGTGCGAAGCAACTTCCGAAACGTGGCTTATATCGGGGTTTGTGTGTATTTTCAAAGTTTCAACACTCTGAATTTGACAATTAAATATACGAGATTTAAAAAATTGAAATTGTCAAATTTTCCGGTTCTTCCGGTTTTAACAAAATTGAAGTTCATTTCAGCTCACACGAATGAACTCCAAGGCATTGTAAATTGCAATTTTGAATGAAATTTTAGTTTTTCAACTGAAAAAAGGTGACAAGTTTTAAAATAGGTGACAAAAGGTGAATAGGTGACACTTTGTGATGACTGTATTATTGTATTTTGAGAAAGTTTATTCAATATTTTGAATATTATTAGGAAATGATTTTGCATCTAAATAATTAAAAGTTTGAAAAAATGATCTGAAATTGTTTTCTTATTTTATTTACCTTTCACATATAATATTGTCGACTTGGAATATTCAGTACCAACGGAGTTATTTGCTACGCACTCGTACTTTCCTTGGTCCTCGGTGTCGGATTCAGTGATTTGCAGAGCTCCTAAAACAGACGAAAAAAATTTAATGAATAAATGCATTGATGGAAATGATTCAAAACAGACAACACACATATTACGAATTATTATTCACAGTAATTATTCTGAATTTCTGATGCCGTTACAGGCCTTAAGATGAAAGAAATATTCCAGAAAACTGTACAAAAATGATAAAAAAATATATCACTTGAAGCGTTTGCAAGGATGTTTTTTCGATTTCAAGTGTGATTTTCATGAACACAGGGTGGCTACTCAAGTTATAATTTAAACGCTCGCTATTTTAATTTGCTCCTTCTAATTTAAAACAAAATTTGATAGTTTTGAAAGATCAATTCAAAATTATTCAACTTTACACGCTACCAACTTAAAAAATTTTATCTGAATTTATTCGACCTTGATGGATGTGAACACATAATAACTAAAGTATTATGAGACTTTTATTTTTCATTTTACAATTTTGAACGATTTCAATTTGAAACAAAACATTTTTGGACGTTATAATTTGAAATTATTCAACAGTTTCAATAAAGTTATTCTATTCCAAACTCTACTTTCTAAGTATTCAAAATTGAAGAATCAAACCTTAAAGTTGCGCGCCTACGAGCATAAATAAGGTTTACAAATTAAAATAGATTTGCAGAATTTAAAGCGTTCAATTTTTAAATTTTCAAAACAAAATATTTTTCAACAGTGAAGACTTCGAACTATACTATAAACAGTTTCCATTTGAAACTATCCAATTTTTAAGATTTGAATTTAAAAATGATTAAATCAGCAAGGACTTCAAATACGAAAATTTCAATTATCGAGACCTTCAGTTTTGATTCGTTTTAATTTGAAACTAAAGAATTATGTATATTTCAAACTAAAAGTATTAAAATTTAAATGATTTTAATTCATACCATATTTAAAAAAGGTGACTAAAAATGACTTCAAAACAAGAGTCCAAAAGCGAAAAAATGACACGCTTGTCAGTTTTAAATAATAATTCAAAATTTTACATTTTCGAATTTTTAACGTTTCAAATTACATAATTGAAAATGTATTTTGTTTTTTGATAAATTTAATTTCAACTAGAGTGTGATTTTTGATGAATTTTATTTTACAGAAATAATTTCCAATAAAAACAGAAATTTTAATATATTTTTATTTAAAAATAAAAACAATTATTTTATATATAATTTTCCAACTGCGATATCAACCAAAGAGAACCACTTTCTCACTGTAAACTGCATGCCTACAAGAAATTATGTAATTTGTTACAGAATTAATCAAATCCACTGACAAGGGCCACCATTGTGTGCAGAAACGTTTGAAACAATTTAATTGTATTCAATTTACCTGTCCCTAAAGCCAACAAAAAACATCAACATTCTCAAAAAAATAAATAAAAGAGTTTTTCTATATGAAGGAATAGCTTAGCGAAGTTGAAAGGATATTTCCCTCATATTACTATAAATCTAAAAAATGGAGAAAAAATCATATGGCCTTTTAGAGGAAATTGCCTTTTTAGTTTTTTTCGAAAAATGTACGCCTTTTGGTAATTTAAATTTAATTTTACGCCATTTTTCAAATTAATTAAATAATTCAAATATCCAACCAAATAGTTGAATCTCTAACCAGAAAACACAAATTTTAAACCAAAAATGGAATGGTTGAATTTTCATTTTAAAAAATGAATGTTGAACCAAAAAAAATGTTAACAAAGTAGTTAATTTTTAAACGAAAGAGATGAATTTTCAACTAAAATAATGAATCTTCAACAGCAAAAAAACATTTTTAACAAAGTAGTTCAACTTTCAACCAAAAATGATGAATTCTCAATGAAAAAGGTAATAGTTGAAATGTCAACCAAAAAAGATGTTCATTTTGAATCAAATACAGTTGGACTCAGCCAAAAGAGCCGAATTTTCAACAAAACAGGTAAATTTGAAATTGAAGAGATGAATTTACAACCAAGAGGATGATTAATACCAAAAAAGACAAATTTTTAACAAAATACGTGGATTTCTTTTTTCAATTGCAAAAATAATATTTTTGAACGAAAAAGATGTCTTCTTAACTAAAAATGTAATAGTTGATATTTCAATCAAAAAATATCTTTATTTTAAATAAAAAAAAAATCAATTTTTCTGAATTAGATAAGGGCTTTTCTTCTTTTCAACATGTTTATTGAGTTGAAGGGGAGAAATTTTTATTTTAAATATTTTTTCTGAATTGGAAGAGGGTAATTTTTCATTTTTAATATTTCTATTGAGTTGGAAGGGAGAAAATTTTAGTTTTTAATTTGTTCTGAATTGGGAGATGGGCATTTTTTTGTAACATTCAACCAAAAAACAATTCTTCAACAAAATAGTTGAATTTGCAGTCAAGGCAGAAAAAAATCAAGCAGATTGTTGCAGATTCAAGCCAAGGAGGCGAATTTTCAACAAAAATGTTGATTTTCAAACAAATAATAAAGTTTATATCCAAAAAAGTTTAATTCTCAATAAAAAATATAATATTTCAAATTTCAAATAAAAAATACGAATTTTCAACAAAATAGTTAGATTTGAAACGAAAGAGACAAATTTTCAACCAAGAACATAATTTTTTACCAAAAAAGACGAATTTAAAATAAAATACATGAATTTTCAATTTAAAAAGATAATTTTTCAACCAAAAATATGCTGGTTGAATTTTTAATTGAGAAAATTAATTTTTGACGAAAAAGATGATTCCTTGACGAAAAATGTAATAGATGAAATTTCAACCAAAAAAAGACGAATTATCAACAAGATTGTTTAATTTGAAGCCAAAGAGATTAATTTTTAACAAAATACATGAATTTTCAAATTAAAAATATCAATTTCCAACGAAAAACGTCATATTTAAATTTTCAATTGAAAAATTAATTTTCAACGAAAAAAGATGTATCCTCAACTAAAAGTGTAATAGTTCACATATTTCAACTAACAAAAAAATTGATTTTTAGATCAAAAACAGTTTAATTCAACCAAAAAACTAATTTTCAACAGAACAGTTGAATTTATAACCGAATGAAATGATTTTCTTTCATAATCGTTAAAGTTCGAACAAAGCAATTTAATTTTCAACTGAAGAATAAAATTTTCAACTAAAAAAGATCAATTTCTAACCAAAAACGTTATATTAAAATTTTCAATTGAAAAAATTAATTTTCAAATGAAAAAGATGTATCCTTAACAAAGAGTTTAATGGTTCATATATTTCATCTAAAAAAAAAATTAATTTTGAATTGAAAACAGTTTAATTCAACCAAATAACTAATTTTCAACAAAACAGTTGAAGTTTCAACCGAATGAAATGGTTTTCTTTCAAAATTGTTCAATTTTGAACAAAATAATTATATTTCCAACCAAATAATAAAATTTTTCACCAAAAAGACGAATTTTCAACTAAAATAATATGTAAAATAACTGGAATAGTTAAATTTTCGGTTAAAAAAATGCATTATCAACCAAAGAGAGAGAGAGAGAGAGAGAGAGAGAGAGAGAGAGAGAGAGAGAGAGAGAG
>JAUMHM010086772.1:0-10764 GCA_032362435.1 Melikaiella ostensackeni
GGCGGTGCGATGATTTATAGTAGACTCGCAGCTCAGCTGGCCTCTTATGTTTTTTCCATCGAAATTCTAAATAACATTACTTACGACTGGCAAAAAAGCTAATCACATGCGAAGGAATGACCAGATCTAATAATCAGCTGATGAATATACTCTACTAAATAGAGTGCAAAGTAGATTATATTCAGACGCACTCTAAAAAGTAGAGTAAAATCGTTCCGCGAGGGAGAAAAACACTCTAGTGGAGTAAATTTTTACTCTAGTAGAGTGAATTTACAGATACACTCCACTAGTAGAGTAAAAAATGCACTCTACTTTGTTAAGCGTGTACGTTCGTTAGAACCCGTTCTTTCATTTAGTACCTGTTTGACCAACCTTTCGTCGCTCAAGCCTACCGCCGAAAGTAAACGCGATCTTGGAGAGTGTCAGACTGCCCGACCTTTCGTTGCTTTAGCAACAACCGTTGAGTCTGAACCGCTCAATACAATCTCAATAAGTTGGCACAACGTGAAAATGAATTTCTTGAGTTTTCTTACACTGAGTAGTCGATTTCTACCACTGATCACCAGGTGTCTACATTTAATTTCTCTCCGTGTACAGTATCCGTGTGATCGGATATCTTAGGGAAGTTTGTAAAACGGCATACCTTCAGTCCTTCGGTTTCGAATCATTCTCAGTGTGATAAAACAAGTATAACAATATCCGTGTCCGAAGATAAAATAGTAATATTTTCAAATCTTTGTTGGACTGCATAGAGTACGTGCAAGATTATTCGGATATCAACTTCCTCAATATCAAATCTCCGTATTGTCTCTAAATTTTGGTTGAAAGAAGAACTTGAAGCCTCCATGCTATCAGTAGCGCTGCATATAACTTCAGTCGTAGGCCAAATAGTAGAGCAGTGTTGCATGTCATGTTTGCGAAGGAATTGTTGTAGCTGCACCTTGTATTCTGAAAAAACCCAAAATGTATCCTCGTGCTTTGGCATACTAAAATCGTCATCAATTCTGTGCACCGGTTCTGCTATTGCATTGCATCTCCTTCTTTTTTCCATTGTTTTTGGAGACGTTTCAAAGTAGGAGTAAAACAAAGTCCAGTCTACAAGGAGAAAGACTCTTGCTGGAAAGAACAGAGCTGCAAAATCTTTGTCCAAAAGTTTTAAAAGTTTTGCAGCCGTTGGGATGTGAAGAATTTTTTAGTTTCAATTTTCTACGTAACGACATTACATCAACTACTATGCATAAATTCGAATCATATAATGGCGACGTCGAAGGATATTCAGAAGGTGGAATAGGACTTTGCAGTTCATGTAAAAGTTCGCTGTTCGTTGACTTC
The DNA here is from genome assembly GCA_032362435.1 of Melikaiella ostensackeni. Taxonomy (NCBI): domain Eukaryota; kingdom Metazoa; phylum Arthropoda; class Insecta; order Hymenoptera; family Cynipidae; genus Melikaiella; species Melikaiella ostensackeni. The sequence continues at coordinate 1,333 of JAUMHM010086772.1, forward strand.
GTCGGTAATCCACTCCATCAAATGATAATGCGTTCTCAACGAATTTAGAACTTAATAATTCTTTGATACTGTAGCCATGCACTCGTGCTAAGTCGAAGATTCTCTGGTACATCTTGTTTGAATTTGTACGTTTCTTTTTCTCATCGGAGGAGCTACCCTTTTTTTTCTTGACGGATGTAGATTATGGGAAGTTGGCACGTGGAATCAGATCAGAAATATATTTCGTTTTATCAATAAATCATTCTTTTTTGAAGTTGTTATATTTATCACAGCCCGCTCGAAAATTTTTTAGCAGTAACTTACTTTGCGAATCATCGACTTCCTGTTCAGTTACAATATTTCGTAGTTTTTGAGATCCCGACATGAATGGATTAACTTTTTCGAAAATACCATATACTGTTCCATTTTTTGGAAGAAATTTTCTATATTTTGTATGCCCGTCACAGAATTATTGTCATGTACTTGGAACTCATCGTTATCGTTTTTGACAAAAGTTATTTCTCTGAAAAAGTGATTGACTGCTCAGATCAGAAAGATCAGAAAGTTCAACTTCATTATACGACAAGTTCGACAATGTCACGTAATTTTTTTTTTTGAGTCCCCTATTATTCCTGCTCTGCTTTTTTGTGACTCGTTAATCGTCATTTCAAGTTTCTGATTTGCGTTTATTAATGTAAACGGAACATTCGAAGTTTTAATAGAAAAATTATTTCCCATGAATTTGTCATATACCACTGGGGCAATTTTCTCTAGATTTAAAATGTCTTCGAAATAAACAGCACTCCATCTAGCGTGACTTGTGCGGTCCATGCTCTGAAAATCAGTTGCAATTTTCTCACGGTTTCCACGAGTGAAGGCCAATTACCTTTGCGATCACTACGAACCAGATAGCGAACAAGGTTTATCAAAGTAAGGACATTGTTCCAATATTGAAACAAATCCGATTCTTGTAATTTGCGACTAGTAAAAGACTTGAAATCTTCTATAAACTCTTTGCAGCTGTTTTCAAATTTTCGTAAGATTTCTTGACCTATAACAAAGTATTTCATGGTCATTCACGTTATAAAAAGTTTATTTACATTGCACAGAATAGAAGCACATATGCAGAGAAATTTAAAATTGCAATATTCTATACAGAATTCGAGAAGTAAAATATACATTATCTTTTAATTTCGTGTAGGTAATGCAGAAAACTTACCTCCAATGAAATCTTTCTCAAGGAAGCTCTCTTGTAGCAATTTGATTGAATCAACATCTGCTGCATACTTTTCAATTGTATTTACTTCAAAGAACTGTTTCAGCTGTAATCTCAGTAGAACTTCATCAAGCATGAATAATCATTTCGTAGATCTTGCATAGTGGAAACCGTTGAACACTTGTTGTACTGTGCATACTCCAAAAGTATTTGTTTCAGTAAAAATATTTTCAACGCCACTTCCTTTCAAATCTTTACCCACACATGCAATTTTCGTCCCATGAAAATTCCCGAGAAATAAAAGTTTCGATTTGCACTCTTCTTTCTGAGCAAATTAAATATGCTTTGCTATGTGGTTAACCCCTTGATCGCAGGTGACTGATAGAAAATGTTGCTCTGATTCACTTAACACAGCTTTAGAGCTGCATAGTTCTGTATAAATAGTTGAATATTTTGTAACATCTCTACGACATTCGAAACTTCTGAAAGTGCAAATTTTGTTTTGGCCTTTTATCTACAGACATTGCAGAATTAAAAGCTGCTCATGCAGGAACATCTTGATAATTTCTAGCTTAAACTTGTGGTTTCTCAGAAAGGTTCATTCTAGACAAGTGCCACGCGATATCTCTAGGACAAATTTGACCAAAACTTCCACTTATAAGAGAATCATCAAAAGAGACAAAGAAATTGTCAGATAATGCAAAACTTTCAGCAGGTTTTTTAAAATTCCTTAAAGTCAGATATTCCAATTTATAATTCAGTGTTCTACTTTGACTGTGAACTTTCGTCTGCGAGTCGTTCGGTTTGAACTTGATATTGGGGCGCTTATCTTGAAATAAGACAGCAACTGTGTCGTGTGTGCCATTTAATCCCAACAGCGTTGCTTCTTCATGATCGAAGTTATCAAACGCTGCGGTCGTGAAACTGCACCCTTGGGAATTACTTGGTAATATGTACGTGTCACATGTGTCCGAGGGTATTGATGTTTTCGGTGTTTCGAATATTTCTGACATTTCGGTATTTTCAGATGTTTCGAATGTTGTAGACATGACAGAAGTTTCAAATACACGGAGAAGAATGGGGTAATAATTTTTATAAAGATTATTGTATTACATTGTAGAGTATGGTACCAGTAACTATTGCTCGAGTACAGGTACTCTTTCTAAACTCTTAGGTTGTGGTTACTAGATCAGATCATTCCTATATCGATAAATAAATGTTTGATAAACTAATAATATTAAATGTGATAGAGATATTAGTTTGATTCGTTTCAGTAAAGTACTTTTTATTAAAGGAACTTTATGTAGTAAATCCTAGTTAAAATGTATTACTGTGTATAGTTGAGATAAGAATCGGAATAAGATGCGTCATGCAATGTTAAATATTCTTCGCATTTAGAGACGCTGCTAATAGAAAATAACGTTGGGTCTTCGAACCATCTGATACTGTCTCAGATCTGCTATCATGAGCACTCGTACGTATGATGCAAGCGCAATAGAGCCGCGCCGGCATTTCTCGCCAACTCGTCACTCAACTCCACTCGTCCTGACTTGCACTGTCTTTTTGTGTAATTCGTGTCATTAGAGTATGTTTTTTATTGTATGCGGATGTTTTGAAGATGGAAACCTATCTTTTCAAGGCTTCTAGTTGAATGTTCAAATAAATTATTTGTAGAAGCTGCTTATGCCTAGATGATTAAGACTGTTTATGAGTTCTTTTCTTTTGCAAGTACCATGAACCGATAGAGCAGTCATCACTTGCAACGGAACATATTTCTTACCTCCGTTTATTACATAATATATTATTTAGGAAAGCGAATACATTTCCAATTTTATTTTTCTCGAAAACGTTTAATGCGCCATATCTTCATTTTCCATCTCGTCATCGACATCGCTTTTTCTCAATTTCAACTTCGTTTTCAGTGAGAGAATTGAGGAATGAGCTTTCGTCAAAATTGGAAAGAACTGCATAAAAGCTAATAGTGTTTTCGGAATTTTAATATTATTCTAAGATGCTTATGAATCTTGTGCATCACAAAATTTGTCGTGTAAGTTAAAATCATACTCACGAAATTTTTGCCGAAGACTCCTAGCACAGTCTTTTATTATATTTCTTGAACACAATAAACTCAAAACTTCTTCTCGACGAACGCTGCTGTGAAACAACAGAGTCGGTTTATTGACTTCATTTGGTTTTGAAAATTTTTTATTTTCACCAAATTTTCCAAATAATACTTTGCGAACTTCTTTGTCACTAACTGTAATGTTAGTTCTAAGAAATTCATTAATTACTTCGGTCACTTTCGTCAATGTGAATGCTTCACCGTCTTCTATAATCACTCTTATTTCATCGACATACAAAGCATTTCCTTCCAAGTTCGAGATGTGTCCAGGTGTATTCTTATTCTCACCATTATCACATTCCACTGTGTCATGTTATTTCTTTGTCGAATGTTTATGAGAACTTTGGTACGAGCTTAGACAGGCACTATGATAAAACGGTTTATTCTTATTTATTACTTGTTCTTTCAAAATTATTTCCTCGAAAATAATTTTCTTCTGACTCCTCATACTGTTCCTCTACATTCACTTTTTTTTATCTTCATCGGTTAATCTGGTTGTTCTCACAACATTAACATTGTCACTCATGTACCTTCGTTTCACATCAACTCTTAATACACTCGTTTTCACTGTATACGTTTCATAGCACTGTAGTTTACGGTTTGAATGGTAAAGAAATGGTACATTGTCATTCCTGAATTTACAAGTCAAGACTAAAAACGAAATGGTGCGACTTTAGTTTACTAACTGCATTTTGAAGTTATTTTATAACTGCAATGATTGAGTGACAGCAAAAACTGTCCGCTTTCGCAGACAAACAGTGCAATAAAGATCCATCCGCTTGTTGAAGAGAAAACAGTACCATTAGCTGGACACTATGTCTCTCTAGAAATACTCAACATCCAAATATTTCCTGATAAGTTTTACATAATTTCTTCTCGCAAGGTTGAAATTGCATATTTAAAATGCAATATTTAAATCCTAGTATTGAAGTAAGTGATAGATTAATTTTTTTGGTGAAAATTGTTGAGATTATATGTATAAAATAGTTACATTATTTAATAACGAAATCATTTTGTGAAGCCTACAAACTATTCTTTCAAGTCTAACCAAAATTTTGTTGGGTCCAAAATAATTAGGCAATTTTATATTGAATTGTAATTATCTTATAATTATTTGGTCGGCTTAACCAAAATATTCAAAGCGAAATATTAAATGCTTCATGTATTTCCATTAAAAATTTTTATAATTATATTTATTATTATATTTATGAGAATTATGTATAAAGCTACAATTCAAAAGTATAATTTTTCGAATAAATTATAATGTATTTTGTTGAAATTAAATTATTTTTCATAGCAGCATACAGAAACTTCAGGAGTTTGGGTCCCTGAACCCTTACATAGTTTTTACGCCTGTGAACTCAGAGCTGACCAGGCATGTGCACGTTTCCAACTTTATGGTATCAGTCAACGACCCACTGTCATCTGAAATCAGACACTGTAAGAAAATAGAAGCTTATAATTCTTGAACGAATGAAAATAATTGAAAAAAAAATTGTATGAATGCATCTCTGATAATGTCCAAAATTGTTTAAGGTTTGTCCCGATTTTCTACTGTATATAGCAACCGAGTTAGAGACTAGGATGGGAAGATTGTCCCTTTTTTCAAGGGCCGAATTCTAATAGTGCGAAAAAGTTGTATTACCTACCAGTAGCTCATGTGAAAGATTTTATTCCGATCGGACAATATCTTGTACTCGATATCTGGGCTTGAAATTTCGAAAATTTGACTAAAATCTTATTATACCATTATAGCGTCAAAACAAAAAATCTGATGACTAAAAGATTCAAACGAAACATATTTATAATTTTATTACATGTCGAAATGGTATTGCGTGTTATGGCGGTAGGACTGACCGTTATCAAGATATGGGCGCTAACGCGCCGCAGCGCAAGGTGAAAATCTGTGCAGTTGTCAGCTAACCTGTATCCGTTACCCAGAACCCACCACGTGGAGGTGGCTGCACCACGGGTTCCCCCCAAGCCCAACCCAACCAACCAACCATATGCTGGGCTTATTTCAGTCCGAGGTATGGGAGGGAAATGCGGAAAATTCCCATTCCTTAACTGTGTCTTGGGATAAGGTTGTTATCAGTTGTTCGTTCGAAACTCTGCAAAAAACGGGCGGCGCAGTGAAGGTAATGGTCTGCCAGTCAATCACATCAGAGTAATTTGTTGCTTTGTAATTGAACTGTGGCACAACATTGTAACTGACAGTTTTTTTTCAGGTCCTGTCTCCGCCTTCCTGGCTGCCAGAAGACGGTCGAGTGCCAACTTTCTCACTTCTGACCGTTCGTTTGTCATCATACTCAACAGGATATTTTCAGGAAAAGCAAAGTAAGCATTTTGCTGAATAGATGCATCGACTCTTTTGCGCAGGTTGGCAGATCTTGTCCTTTGAATTGCGTCAAAAACATGCCTAGATCCATCCTCGATTGAACTATAGAACCTTATTGTGATCCAAAAAGGTGAGCAAACTTCCAGTATATATTTGACAATAGATTTGAACTTTTCTGTCAGTCAGCTGTTGTTGTGTATAACCTTGAAATTCTGTTTGTACAGGTTAACCATCGAGATTTGCAGAGCGTGCCTGAATCCAGCTTGGAAACATCATCTGGGCAGTGGCACAGATGGAGCCGGTAACCTATCGGGCCCGTGTAACTGTGTAGACTGGATAAAACACCATCGATGTGCTCGAAAAAGACACGAAATGGGAGCTCATTGAGGTGAAGAAGACACACCACCCTCTAAAGGGGCCTAGATGACTTTACTTCAATTTTACGAATAACTTCACCCTTCCAGCCGGTATTTACATTGCTTCCATTTGCACTGGCAACTTGAAGGTCTTGCAGATCCACAAAATTGGCTTCAAGATGGTTTATTATAGCCTGACATGCAGCATCGGCTGTACCGGAACGAGGGGAAACGTGACCAATATACTGCAACATGTTGCGTTCCTCGCAGTTCATTCCCAACACTTTCTTTCGCACGCCTAATTTTACATCTGTCGCTGATAATGCGAGCCTGGTCCTCTGTTATCAATCCTGCTTTTTTTGCATCCAAAAAAGCAGACGAAACAATGAGGGCCGCTGCTGTGTTACTAATCCTGAACCTCTGAGCAGCTAAGACATCCTGATCTTATTTCAATGTATTCTGTTTGGTTTCAGTCGTTGCACGTGCAAATCGTCTCTGAAGACGAAACACTGCTACTTGAGTTTCACCATCAGAAATGTCAAAAGTGTCGTCGTCTGTGCCTGGTGCAGCTAACTGGAACAGAATGGAACTGCTCCTCCGCTGATAAGTTATGATTTCCTGTCCATTATTTGTGTTCTGCGTTCAGCCCTTTTAAAATTTTATTTTTTTCAGGAAGGTCGACTGTTCCAATGCGACTAATTCTATTACTTTTTTGGTCCAGGAGAAATGGTTTTTCGATCAGGGGAACCTTCTTTTCCTTCGGACAAATGCAGGAGACAAAAGTAGCGCACTCACGAAAGCAATGTCAAAGAGTCAGAGAAGGCGGCAATCGACCGCAGATTTTCACCTTGCACTGCGGCGCGATGCGTTAGCGCCCATGTCTTGATAACGATTAGTCCTAGCGTCATAACACTTTATATCATTTGATTAGGGAATGAAATCATAAACATGTTCTGTTTGAACTTTTCAGTCATCAGATTTGTGGTTATTACGTTATACTGGTATTTACCTGTACGAGCACAGTAATTCCAGAGTAATGAAATTGGCACACGCTGTTTCGATACTTATAAGTTACAGTCCTTTGAGGGTGGCACAATATAACCTTTATTGCGAATCGTTGGAACTTACAAGAAGAATGTTTTACTAACAAAGATGGTTCGGCATTTCCATAGATGAAATCTCACTGTCGCATAGATGACCGAGGTGAAAACTGACTCCTAGCATTTCTTATCGCTTTATATATATATATTGGGCTTGAAGCTGCTTTGTCAAATGGTCTCGCACCGTATTCGGTAATTATTCTCGGTAGCCGACCTCTAGCAGAGGATTTGGTAATCACTCTGAGCATTCATCTAGGATTTATTGGTCGGCTGACGAGAAGTTGCTTCGTCAAAGAATTATCATTGGCATCCTCGTCCCACTAGAATAAATTATTCTATCAAACGAGGGAATGAGGAAGAATAAAGGAAATTAATTAGTTAATTTATGAGTTGGAAATAATATTAATCTGTTGTCTAATTACTTAGGACATAACAGGGTGGACCTATGAAATTTCAAACAGTCACTCATTTCGGACGACTCTACTAAGCATGTATACGATTAGCAACATTTTTGATTTTTCATAAAGACCATGAGGATGTATCCACCGATGCCTTCATTATTTCATACTAACCTCAAAGATTACAAAATTCCCAAGTCAAGTTCTGTAATTCTTAGAGGAATGGAAATTACTATTCCCGTTTTGGGAATACATAATGATCCAGAAATATATCTAGAACCACAAACATTTAACTCAGATAGATTCGTCGGTGAAAAAGTCGCTCAAAGGCATGAATTGTCATATCTACTATTTGGCGAAGGTCTTAAGATGTGCATTGGTATGTAAATAATATTTCTAACATTGAAAAAAAGTTAATTATATTTTGATGTTATCAAGTCTCCTTCAAAAATTACACTGATTCTGATTGAAGGAACATTTTGATTTTAATTGTGAGTAAAAGTCTTAGTTTGATTCAAGTAAAAGTGATGCTAATCAAGCTTCTATCATACCACAAGTTTTCGACGTGTGAAAGGACCGAAATCCGTATCAAATGCAATTGAAGTCAAAATGTTCATTTAATCAGAATTAGTATAACTTTTTAAGGAAACTTCATAGTATCAAAATGAAATTAACTTTTTTTTCAATGCCACACGGAAAGAAATACGTTGTAATATTTGCCAAGAATTCTAGAGGTTTTTGCTATTTCAAATAGTAAAATGGTGACACATGAAAGTTTGTAGTAAATTTTATAATTCTGTGCATGTACTTCTGACGATGATCGAAAAGCTTTTTTTGTCATTCTTAACGGTAATACTTACTATGCCACATGGTAATTTCAATCATTCTGAATAAGAGTCCCTACTCCTACTGATAGATGCATCAACAGTGCAAGCAAGCTGTTTGTACCTGACTACATAGTAAATTCAACTTCTTTCAAGTAGCAGGTATGACGTTACTTTATACCTGCTAGTACCGTAAATAATAGGCTTCCGCGCTATGCCACATAGCAAACTTAACTACATTCAACTAGCAAGTATGATGCTGCTGGATACCAGCAGAGGCCACAAAGAGTAGCTTTTCTTACTATTCTACATGGTAAATATAACCTGTTCAAACTAGTGAGTTTGAACAATTGCCTTGAAGTGTAGTTTTCCGAACCACGTCACATGGTAATACTAACCTTTCAAATATGCATTAGTACACTGCAAAGCAGTTATAAGTGCTACAGGAAAAAATATTTACCATCATGCCACTGTATTACACATGGTAATTTCCACTTTTTTGAATATTAAAAAATATTATTTGAAAAAGGTTATAAATTTCATGCTGTATACATAGGTCGAGACAAATTCTAAATATTAGGTGACGCACTTTTTAGAGGGCTTCGTGGTTCACGCTTGACGTGGAAGGTCCAGCACGATGCAAATAAGGGACAGGAAAGGCACTTGCTAGAAATTTGAAATATATTTTAAGCCCCTGAACTTAACTTTGAAATGTTAAAAATAGGTCTTTAATTTTATATGTAAGGGGACAGACCACTGATATTTTGGGTTATTAACATTTTACGCCAAAAGGTTGCCAATTTTTCCCTAGTATGACTTTCAGTTAAAAATAATATCCTGTATTACTGTAAAAAATTTAGTGAAGAAAAAATGGTAGCTCAATAAATAAAGGATCACTTTAAAGGTCAAATTGTTGTACGTTAATAAGCCAAAAAGCAATATGTCAAAAAAATTGTATAGCTTACAGACCTGAAAAACCAATAAAAAGTAAGGAAATTTGACAGCTTTTAACGACGGTGATATTTGGAGCATAGTTTTTTATTGAAAAAATAATAGGAAAAATTTGAAAAAATTCATGATGGTACTTTAAACATTTCTC
>JAUMHM010086773.1:0-10763 GCA_032362435.1 Melikaiella ostensackeni
TTGTATAAGCCAAAAGGTTTAATAAAACTGCTTAAAAAAAATAAGGCTCATTACTTTTCAATCGAACCCTGTACTTCCAAAATAGTTAACCCCTCGATTTAATATTTGAAAAATTGCATGACACTATTTTGCTACTATTTTTCAAAATTTATGCTACTATTGACATTACTTTGAATTTTCCAAGTGAGTCAGTGGTCTGCAATGATCATTTGTTTTTATAATTTGATTAAGAAATCAATAAATAATATCTAATAACACATTTTGATTTCTGATTACACTGAATATCATTGGCAATATAATTTTAAAACAATTAAGAGAAAAAATTATTTTAATTTGCCTTCAAATGACCGCATTGGTATAATTTGTTCACATAATTTTGATAAAAACATCAGTTAATGTCTGATGACAAATTTTTATTACTAAACTTCTCTTGCGAAATAACTTGGAGAGAATTTATAGAAAGAACTATTTCTAGCTGTCTTCGATTCTTCAAACTTTCTGTTTGTAAATGTCTATAGTATGAATTTTTTAAATAAAATTTGTTCACGATATCAACAAGAAATATCGGATTACAAATTTGCATGATCATGTATCACCTGGTCGATAAAAACTAGTAATTTTAACGCAGAAATATATTTTGCAAGCAAAAATCTATGACTTCGTTTTAAAAATCCTTAATGTTGATTATTTGTTACTTTAATTTGTGTATAATAATCAATTTCATAACTGACAAATTTGTTTGGTTCCAAATATTCCTGCACATTAAATCCAAGCGATACTGAGCTCAGTGAGCAAATGAAAAATTGTAATAACATAACATACCTACAAAAATTCAAAACTTTGCCCACACAAACCAAATTTTAAAAATCGTTCGAATTTTAATTTCAGGGACTGATACATGTAGAGAATTTTAAGACGCATTTTTTTTCTCTCTTGCAAAAATTTGGAGGTTTTGTGCTTATTGAAGTAGTGGGTAAAAAGTAAATTTTTCGAATACAAAAAAGTTCAATCTTTTTTAACTTTCACTCGTGCCAACTTGGCCAATTTTCAGAATTTTTCGATTTTATTATTACTAAATTACGTCTTTAAGCCTTCTAAAACTATTTAAGGAAGAAAAACCGAAATCTTTTAATAGATAAAAAAAGTTTATTTTTTAGACTTTGCAAAAATCATGAATTTCAACCTTCAAACGCTTTTTTTATTAAGCGAGTTTCAATCAACGGCAAATTTCCAGTGAGAAAGTTGTTGACTAAGGTTCAAAAAATTTGTCGGGAAAGTTGTAGCTCAATCGAATCAATGATTGAAAAATCATGAATGTTTTAATTTGCAAGTAGCAATCTTGACGCTGCCCTATGCACGTGCCTCCTCGACTACGAACGTGTTGCAGCGGACGTTATGGAGGTCAAGTTGGATATCAAAATAATACCTAAGATTAAGAGAGATTACATTTTTTGTAATATTTTTCTCCACAGCAGAATTCAGTAAATAGGTTTGAAAGATCTCTCTGGGATTATAATATCTTTAACACCGTCTTCTTTAGTTTTAAACTTTACAATATATTCTTTTCCGTATTTTTTTTTAACAAAAAAATACTTTCGGGCTATTACTTAGCTCTATCGAACCATGAAAGGAACACCCTAAAAGAAGCAACCATATTCGATCTGGCAAATAAAGGGCGTATCTCAAAAAATGCCGATTTTGACTAGGAAAGAGTTGCATATATTTTTTATTTTTCAAAAAGGAAAAAAAAACGAGAAAATACTTTCGAGCTATTATTGAGTTCTATTGAATCGTGTAAGGAACATCCTGAAAGACGTACCACTTCCAAGGAATATCCCTGTCAAAGGTACGGTGCGTCCCCAAAAACGAAAATATTAACACATGAAGAGTTGGATAACTTTTTTCTGTTTTAATAAAAAAAAAAACACAAGGAAGTACTTTCGAGCTATTACTTAGCGCTATTGAAGTGTGAAAATAACAGGCAAAAACAAATAATTACTTATTTTTTAATTACCAAACATGGATTTTGACTTACTTCTAAATCGAACTAGACCATAATCTTTTACAGAAATATGAATTAGGTCAAAGCAATTACTTTAAGCCAATAAAACCAATTCCTGAAATTCAACACTCACGCCTTTTTTCCCGGCGAGCCTTCAAATATGAGCACCAAAATAATTTTCATAGAAGTCCTTCACATCACTCGATCCTCACAAAACATAGAATCACACCCGTGGTCTGAATTTCAATTGGAATGATGTCAAGATCATTCATCATGAGAGAATTTAAAGAAAGTGTTTATGGAGATGTTACGAGGGTCGGTTGACAGGTAAGGTAAATTTCCCGCTAGATGACGCCAAAATGAACTTTGTAGTATACAGGTATGTCCAAGAAATATCACTCTTCAAACTAACCTCTACCAAGCTTTAGCCGAAACCGACGCTTAGTTTGCGTTTGGCATACGTTTGAACTGAGCCTGTTAGTAGTTTTCGAAAAAATGGAGAAAGAAGAGTTCTGTGCAGAGTTAAAACATTTTTATTTAAAGAATGGGACGGCCGCGCAGATCAAAGCCGAGTTAGATGAAGTTCACGGGTTCCTTCGTTGAAAACCGTTTATTTTTGGATAAACGAATTTGAACGTGGTCGAACCACAACTAAAGATAAAGCGAGCTTTATTGAGCGCCAATGGAGGTCACCAGATCGGATACGGTGGAAAAAATTCATCATATGCTTTTAGAAGATCGAAAGACGTTTCAGCACAGTGTTTGGCGAAGTTTAATCAGAATCCGCAGGAATTATTACGTCCATTCGTGACTGTGGAGGAAACCTGGATCCACCGCTTTACACCCGAGACAAAGCAGCAGTCAAAGCAGTGGGTACTGCCTGGTGAAAATGCGCCAAAGAAGGCGAAGACTGTTTTGTGAGCTGGGAAGGTGATGGCCACAGTATTTTGGGATTCCCAAGGAATTATGCTTATTGATTACTTGAAGAAGGGTGAAAATATTACAGGAACATTCATCATCATTATCATCATCATTATATCATTATTGAACTGTTTGAAAGCCAAGCTACAAAGAAAACGGCCACGATTGTCGCACAAAAAAGTGTTATTGCACCGACTCACACCTTCGCGATCGCAATGACAAGAATACATGAACTGGGCTTCGAATTGGTTTCCCATCCACCATATTCTCCAGACTTGGCTCCGTGCGACTTCTTTCTATTTCCAAGCTTAAAGACCTGGCTCAGTGGGAAGAGGCATAAAAAAAGAAAAATGTTACTTGCTTTTTTACCAAACTTATCAAACGAACCTCGTATTTATAAAGAGAGAGGTTAACAAAGCTATTAATTTAAAAAGGGATCTCTCAAGTTATAACAAAGTTTTGGATGGGGTTATTAATTGGATACATTGATCCTTGTCTTCTATCATAATTTTGCTATGTGCAAATTAACTTTCACCAAAGAATGGAAAAATGGACAGAAAACAGAAAGGGGCAGAAAACTTTACGTCGGGTGTCCGTCCGTTGCATAAAAAAGGGGAATCGATCGTCAGTAAGGGGAAATGAGAGGCAATAAGGTCAAGTGTGGGTTGGATGATGAGAGAAAGTGAGTAGAGTGCTGAAGGGAAGTGAGGGAAATGAGAGAAGGGGAAATTAGGGAAAGAAAGGGGAAGTGGGGGGAGGGATGTAGGGAAGTAGGGAGTTATGGGAAGACGTAGGGTGGGGTGGAGAAGTGGGGGAAATGAGTGGAGGGGTGATGAGAGGAAATGATTGGAAGTAAGGGTAAGTGAGAAGAAGGAAGGGGAATTCGGGGGTGGGGTAAGGAAATGTGGGGAAGTGCGGGAGGAAGAGAAGCGAGATTTGAATGACTTTACTAACGACTTAATAGGCTACGAAGCTTTTTGTTGTAGCTGCCTGCCACCTACTCTTACTAATTTTTATGTTTTTATTTTTAGGTCATAATTGAATTTAATGAATATAAGTTTCCATGATTTATACCTGTAGTTTTCCTATGAGTAATCCCTGATGAAGAAATCTAAATTGGCTTCAAAACATGTTTTCAATGAGCCGGAAAGGTGGTAGCTGGAAGTCTATTTTTGATTTGTGAGCCTTTTTGTGTTCTGTTTTTGGTGCATGAAAGGGTCCATAAGGAAGTATATTTCATTTTGACCTTTATACAAATTTTAAAATAGAAACACTAAGCTCAAGAATTTCTCCAATCTACAGAGTTTTGCCTATGAATACTATTAAGATTTCTCTTAATTGAGGTATGAATGTTTAACTCAATTTATCAAAAGATATCTGTTTTTTGGTTAAATATTGTTCGAAGAATGTTTATGAAATGAGCAGTTTTTAGAAATGTGTGATTGTTTGGATTATTACCTATTTCTATTTTGAAAATTGTAATATATACACTATTTACACATAGAAAACAGCAGTTTTTTTTACTGTAACTATGCAAGAATAAGAATAAGTTCCTAGTGTTATTTAGAGGAGGAAATGAGGCAAAATAATTTGCGTAATTGTTATTAATGATTTGAGTAAATAAATGCCTAAATGAAAAATTTGCTGACCGAAAAATTTTTTTTTCACTTGAATTAGTTACAATCATTTAGAATCATATTTACAGTGGAGGTCAAGTAAGACATTACGTATAATAATAACAATTACGTTCATTGTAAATAACCTGTAGATGAGTAATAATTAATTATTGATTTTCAACCATTGTTGTTGGTTAAGTATTACAATTAAGCTAATACCATCAATTTTCAAAAGAATTTTAATTTAGTTGAGTTTAGCAGACTTCACATTAAATTCAGGTGAATTCTATTGAATGCGGTTTAATTTTCTTGAATTATTATGAATTCCCTCGAACTCAGTTTCTATGTAGTTGAATTTTATGGTATTCCATTTATTTTAGTTTGAAATTGTTTTGAATTCCGATGAATTCTTCTCAATTTTATCGATTCAATTAAAACAATTATGAGGGTACTTGAATTACGAAGTGACTTGAATTTTGTTGCATTTCGATGTATTCACTTTCTGTTCTGTAGAATTCCATGTAATTTATTTGAATTGTTTCGAATTCCGTTGGATTGTATTAAATCTCGTGCTTTGGCTTCTGTTGAGTTCCGTAGAATGTATTTGAATCTCTTTGTTTTCCGTTGAATTTTGTAGAATTCACATTAAATTTTGGTAAATTATTTTGAAAGCAATTAAGTTTTTTTGATATCTGTTCAGTTTTTTCGGATTTTGCGGATTGAATTGAATTATAATTGAATCCTAAATTCCGAAGAATTCTGCTTTTAATTCAGTTGATTTCTGTTGAATTCCGTTAGATCTAGCCGAATCGTTTTGAATTGTATAAAATTCACTTTCAATTCAGTTGAACTCGATTGATTTCTTCAAAATTAAGTAATATAGTGTTCACTTACTTACCGTTTTATTGTCTTTAATTTTGTTGAATTCTGTGGAAATTGATAAATCGTTATAGATTCCAATGAATTCACTTTCAATGTAGTTACATTTTTTCAAGCATTTTTTTAAATTCAATGGAAGTTACTTTAATTATCGTAAATTCTGTTGAATTCCATTGAATTTAATGTTTTCAAATTCTGTTTAATGTCGTTGAATTTATACTACTATTCAGCTGAATCCTGTTGACTTCCATTGGAATTATGTTCTTAATAATTTAAGTTCGTTCAAATCGAATTTCCTCTAATTTATTTCTGTAGAATTTTATTAATTTTAGTTCATTGATATGCTGCTTAGTTTAATTCTGTTGAAATCCCTTGAATCCCCTTTCAGTTTTGTTTATTTCTATTCCATTCTATTTAATTCTGTTCAATTCTGTTGAAATATAATTAAATTGTTTTGAATTCCGTTAAATCAACTCGCTCCAAATTCACTCAAATTATTTTGTTGAATTCCGTAGAATGTATTTGGATTGTCATGCATCCTTCGAATTAAGTTAAATTCCTTTGAACTTATTGCATTGTTATGAATGATTTTGAATTCCATCTAATTTAGTTGAATTCCGCTGGAATAATTTTAAATAAGGTGGAATTGAGTTTCAATTAACATGAATTAAATTATTTTCCTTATTTAATTCCGTTGAATTTATAGTTAAATTATCTGCAGCTTTTTTCGTGCTCTTAATTTCAGATGAACTACCTTGAATTCCGTTTAAGTACTTAATTGAGAATTGTTAATTGTTGTTTATATAATGGTCATAGCACCCTAAATTTTTTTCTTGATTTCGATTTATGACCTCAAAAGTAGTGTGCAAAATAAATTTTAGCAAAATCCCTTAAGCCGTTTTTGAAAAGAGTTGTTTTAAAATCCGTACTTATAGAATTCATGGCCTGTTCTCTGAAAAATCCAAGGCCTTTTCCTATTTTTCGACAAAAATTAGGAACATAAAAAAACAGCGTGAACTTTAGGTGTAATTGTAATGCTCAAATCGCAGTAACTTTGCTGAAATTCGGAAATATAGTCTAAGTATTTTGGTTCTGAAATTGCAGAAAAACAAGGATCACCTACGGCTTGAAAGCCGTTAAAGCAACTAACATATTTTAAGCAAGCAATGCTACAAATTCCATGCAGTATATCAATTTTGTTGAAAAGTATATTACAAGAATAACCCGGGAACGCAAGACTTTCATGTACAAACTCGCAAGTAACATAATGCATTTTGGCCCATTTGAGACAGTCGTTTTCGAACTCCATTAGCATGTGTTCATACACTTTATTCACAACCTCAAGCATGAGATGTAGTCTGGCGGTGGAATTATTTTCAACATTTTCGTGCTACCATCTTCCGAGAAAATTATAGGAGTATGCGCACAACTTTTGAACTTCTTTGGAGATGATTGTTTAGCTCCACTATCTTGCCAAGCAAAGAAATCTTCTGTACAATTACTAATGGTTCTGTATTCCCCACATGTTCCCAATTCATCCTTTGAAGCAGTACACCATTTGCAAGGTAAACTACTCGCGGGTGACATGATGCCCGTTAGTACGCTAGAAAGTTTTAAATCTGCTATCTTTTCTTTTAAATCCTTGATGTTCAAGAGCGACCACAGCAAGAAAACGTTCTCATAGTTTTCTTGTGTGTGTGCCACTATCCGAAGCAATAGTAATTTCTTGACACCAGAATCCTGAAACTTTTTTGCGACAACACCTTCGGTATATTGCTGTCGATCTTTTACATTTTCAAGTGTTGATTCATCCGTAGATTGTATCGGAAGACAAACTTTCTGGAAACCTCCGCCAGTATCTATTCAGAACTTCAAATACACTTCCTCAAGTTTCTTTTTTTCTTGAACAAATTGAATCAATCCTTTTACATTGTTGCAAGAAACTAAAGTTTCTGCAGTAGTTTAGAAGTAATTAGGAAGAAGTAGTTTAGTAATAGAAATAATTTAGTGATAATTTTCTGTTATTCGTAACAACGTGAAAAGCTGCTGCAATACCATGTAAGTTATTCGTTGAAAGGCCATGGTTTGTTTAAATTTTTAAAACATCGTCAGCAGAAATAAACTTCTGTTCTCAGTTTCTGATTTCTGTTTATCAAAAGAAATTTTTGATGGTTTTCTATGCTCCTCAGGTAAAGCGATTGCAGCAGTATTTCCATCTAATTTCTTTTTTCCATTGTTTGTTACTCTTACATTTGAAATGTCTTTAATCAAATGATACATCAAGTGTTTCTTTTCTTTTAACGGTATATCGTTTATAATATGTTCTTTCAATTTTTCGTAATCCTTTTGTGTTCAAGACAAATATAGTTTTCCTATTTTAAATTCTCATTGGAACATTTAGCAGTATCTTTTTGCCTCTCTTTGCTTTGCATTTCATGGGTTTTTTACAAAATTGCTGTGTCCTGGTGTCATCACTGAGTTACATAAGTCGCATTCGCATAATTTACCTTTTTTCAATCTGGTATTTTTATATACTAATTTAAATGTAGAATAGTCTTGTAATTTTATACTCATTAAGGTTTCATCACTTTTGAGCGAACGATACACAAGGACTTTGCAGGCTCTACAAACAACTACAGGGAGACGATTATCTTCTGCATCATAGTGCACAATCTTTTGAATAAGATTTTTGAAATGGCTGAAAATCTTTCTTAACATTTCACCTTTCTTTTTAGGACAAAATTAGCAGCTTTTGTACGCTTTTTAATCGTGACTTCCAGCATGATCTTTCGATTCAGTAGACATATTTCACAATTTTTTCGGAAAAACACACTCGTTCAAATTATTCAAAAACATTAAATAGCAGGTACAGACTTTGAGCGATGTTGTAGCAAAAATTATTTTCACTGAACGCGTTCCATAAATGTTTACATTATGAAGGTGGATATCACTGAGCAGCTAAGGACTTAATGCGATGCACTATTGACAATGATGTCTTGTTACAGACTTTACGGTATGCTCTGTTCAAAATGATGTCTAACTTAATAATGAGTAAGAAATTGAGTATTTAACATAACCTGTACTTTATTCTAAAATTTATAGTATGATTAGAAAATTTTGGTTTGTACATCATACATTCGTTTTACAAAAACAAAACAATACATGTGAAATATTCTAGCTCTAAGGTTTAAGACGTTATAAGACTTATAACTTGATTGCAATCTAGTTTAAGTATTTAAAACGACATTCATATGTTTACAGATTTTACTGGAATTTGCATTTAAAAATCAGCGCAAGAAACTTGTAAGCTGAAAGATATTCTTAATTTATTAAATTTTCAATCGTGGCAAGGAGAGGTTAAGAAATATTTTTTTCATTTAAGCTGACCCATTATTTTGCTCAAGAAGAATATAGATTAAATAAAATTTTATATTAATATTAATTAATTATCTATATTAATATAGATTAATTCATTTATAATACAAATAAGAGAGTAAGTGCATAATATTTTGAAAGATGTATCTTTATTTGGATGAAGAATTTCGTCATTTTAATTCAAACAATGAAGCTTATTAATAATTTCATTACATTAGGAAAAAAATTACAGTTGTATAAAAATCAGTAGGAGTGTAATTATAATTAAAATTATGAACATGCATTTCAATATGCTAACTATACATTTATTTTTCAGTTTTCTAAAATTTCTGAAGTGAAAAAACTATTTTTTTTAAATTGTAGAATTTATTTTTTACTTGTAATTTTTTGCAGGATTTTATCGAATAAAGATTAGACTTAATTTCATAAATTAAGAAAGAAGTGTAATATTCAAATGTCGATTTTCAATACTTAAGCTAGATTGCAATCTGGTTATAACGTCCTAAGCTTTGGAGCTATAATATTTCACCTTAAATACAAATTTTTCAACTATTATATTCAGAAAATCGAAGAAAAACTTGAAAAATAATTCATTTATAATGAATGTAGTAAAAGTAAAATATGTAAATATTGTATTAAATACCTGAACTAAATTGCAATCAAGTCATAATGTCCTAAACTTTAGAGCTAGAATATTTCACCTGTTTCTTAAAAAAATTTTCTCTCAAATAAAATAAGTTCATTTTTAAGATACCGTACGTATAATTTATAATTATGAGTAGCATATTAGTATTAATTGCCAGTTAATAACTGTTGACAGTTAATTGCCTGTGTATAGTATTATTTTGAAACAGAACCTCCTTTTAAAATACTATAGATGTTTTAGGTGTTTCCTCCACTGGCTTGAGTTTTTATTGTTCTTAAATTTATATCAATTTGGTGAAGGTAATGACGTTTTTGGAAAATACGTCGGTGGGCCTTACCAGTAAAACATAATTTGAAGCAGAAGAAGACCTAATCAAGCCTAATTTACTTATAAGAAACGTTGATTCTTATAGAAATTACAATCAGAAGACGAAATAGTTTAAAGTTTATCTTGCCTAAGCAAATTTTCGGAAATATATGGATAGCATGGTATCATTTTCGCATTTCGAAATCAAGTATTTGAGATTTTAAAATTCAAAGAAAATTAATAACTTTTAAGATTACATAATAGACGAGGGCGTTGAAATTGTTTTCTCCACCCCTGATTATTTGTTGTGGTTTGAGTAATGTAGGCCAACAAATCCACAAGCTCCAAAATCTTTGGAGAAACCTGTCTGGAAGTAAGATCCATAAATAATGTGTGGTTGCTACAACCACACCGTGAAAGTTCTCTCTAATAATGTGTGGTTGCTACAACTAAACAGTGGAAGTTATTTTAATAGGATGTGGTTGTCACAACCACACAGTAAACATCCTCATCAATGGGATGTATCTGTCACAACCAGCATTGTTGATTGAAGAAAAAAATCATCTGCTTTAATTATTCATAAGTTATTATTCAGATTATAGAAGCATACAAGAATAAAAAGAAATTGGGTGAAAAAATCTGTCAACATCACACATTGTGAATCCTGATATCCAAGCTAATTTATATACGCGCGTATACATGAAATTGTCAGTCATTCATACGTCCATCCAGAAAATCTTGCATTCCTATAGATTTTGCACACATTTCTCCTCGATTCGCCATTGTCCATCCACGGTTAATATCCAGATATGTCAGCACTTTAGCACTTGCACTCACTTTTCATTTGTATTTGTCGCACACAAAAAATAATTACTAGAGTCTGCGGCGATAACCTCACACAACCACTTTCCATCAGCGTGTCATTTCGCATGTGTAAGTTCTTACTATCGGCGAGAAAATTCGAGTCCTCTGCCTTTGACGTTCAAAAAGTAAGTGAAGAAAAAATGGTAGCTCAATG
>JAUMHM010086774.1:0-10761 GCA_032362435.1 Melikaiella ostensackeni
TAGTTTTGCACACGATTGAACCCCGAAACACCTCCTTTCATCATAATGAATCATCGTGAAAGCATTAAATCTATTATATTTTCATTGTCATCATTGAAAATTGAATGTTCATTAGTACAAAACTTTAGTTTGGCATCCAAAAAAAGCCTCTGATTAGTTGAACATCATGTAACATTCACAAGGCTTCAAAATCTCTTGAAACAGGTGCTAGAAGTTTTTTTTAATTGCTCACTCTCAGTGCAATGTACGCGTGAACAGTGAGAGCGAGAATTAACGGGCACCAAATTTCATGTAAAATTAAATGAAATTTAATGTTTTATTTTGATTAGTTTAGAAGACATGATTTCCAGAAGTGATTTTTGCTTGCACTGGTCTAAAAAAAAATTTATTTTAGTTTCCGTAAAATATCTCATGTTCTGTTCATTTTAGATGGAAGTTATACTCATATGAGTTGAAGCAGACTAAATATACCGGAGATCAAAAAAATTCTTTAGGTGTAAAAGGTTTTTCTTAAGTTATTGCGTTCTGAGAACCACCCTTTATATTGAATTTTATTAGGCATCAAGTTTTTCAGAAGCCACTTGTGTCTGGTGCATTCCACGTGGAAAAATGTACATATAAGAATGAAAGTACATGCATTTTCCAGAAAAAATACGAAGGATTGAATGTCTCTTCTTTGATATTTCGCGAAATATCGCCTCAAAAAGCGTGCCCTTTGCCAAGAATTGATAAAGTTTTGGTATGCTTGTCGAATGAATATTTCGCGAAATATTAAAGATAGGACATTCTATACTTTGTTGTTTCACTGGAAAATGTATGTACTTTTATTCTTTTAAGTGAATTTTTCCACGTGAAATGCAACAGACACAAGTGATTTCCGAAAGACTTAATGTCTAATAAAATTCAATAAAAAGGGGTGATTTCCAGGACACAATAACTTTAGATATATCAGAACTAGAGTATTGTACGAGTATTCAGATCTCTGGGAAATTTAGTCTTCTTTAATTGATATGAGTGTTGATTTAAACTTAAAGGAACAGAATATAAGATAATTCACTGAAACTAAAATTAAGTTCTTTTTTAGCTACACGAAAAACTTTTTGCACATGTTTAAAAAAATTTCAAATCCTTCTGAATGTTACATGATATTCAACTATTAGAGTCTCTTTTTGCATGCCAAACTGAAGGATTTGTGCCAGTGAACATTCAATCTTATTTATTTTTTTAGGAGCATAAACACTACCTTTTCGTACCTGTTATAAAAGATTGTAAAGCCTTCTAAATGTTACATGATGTTTAACTACTAGAGACATTTTTTGGATGCCAAACTTAAAGGTTTCTGCCAATAAACTTTCAATTTCCAATGATATCAAAGAAAATATACTTAATAACCCAAAAAGAAAATAATAAATTAAGATTTATTAAAAAGGAGCTCCACGATTTTTTTTATTCACGGACTAAAATACTAGGGGAAAATCCCCAAAACATATTCAGAAGATAGCTGAGATACTCTGTAAAAAATAGTATTCTTTTTTTTATGGTATCATTTTTTGTTGGTAACATTATAGACTCGAGGTGTCCTATTTTTGAAAAGGTTAACTTCATGCTCTTATTTTTAGTGTAAAACAAATAACTTCGGGATTCCGCCACTGGTATCATTTTAAGACTGAAGTTAATCAATTTAGTATGACTCAATTTCAAATCGATTTAGTATGACTCAAGCTAGTCGTGTTCCATGACCAGGCAGAAATAATCAGTTGGTTATTACTTTCATTTTACAACTTTATTTGACTTTTCTTATTTACATATAATACTTGCACCCCTTTGATTTCATAAATTAATTTAACTGTACAAATAATGTAGCATCAGATCAACATTTTGCAACGACGATGTTTTTAATTGAATATAACATTTTCCAATGAAGTCAAGATACAAGAATTTATATTCGGTTATTAATAAGAAGCTTTCCATGCAACAGGTTGCTCGAAAAATAAAAGTGATTCTGGTTTCGCTATTCAAACTCATGAATTCTAATCGCCAAAATTGTAGTACTTGTCAAAAAAGAAAAATGATTCTATCTTTTTCAATATTTTCTTTCTGAAAATTTTAGAACTTTAAATTGATTTTTTTAAACTTTCTAAATATTTAATTTCATTTCATAACATTTTATAGAAATTTGTTGAAATACATTAACATTAGTAAAAAATACTTATATCAGGAAAAAATCTTCGAGATTACAAAATCTAAAAATTTTCTTCGATATTTCTTTGATAAAAGTTCTTTTCCTACTTTCGTTAGGCCATAATAACTATATTATCTTCCACATCATTTGCGAGATCCTTTTTCGTGTGAAATATAGTTATGTCTTCAATATATATCCGTAACGATCGTCATTATTCCCACCTTTTCTTCTCTAAGGACATTCCAGAGGAAAATTGTAGTTCGTTTCCGAACAAATTTCTACCTTGTTGCCAGATGCCTCATAATGGGCATTGAACAGCAATCGATATACCTATATTTTTCATCTCTCTAGCTTACTGCACTTATCGAGATCAATTATTTTTCTACTAAGAAAAGTGTGGGAAACTGAACCCCAAAAACGTTTTCATCAAAAATAATGAACCGTGAAACTTTTCAGTAGTGTGTACATATATACATTTTCTGTTCCTGTCCAAATGCTTTTTCTATTCTATTATCATAGGATTTTAGTAAGAAGTATCATTTTTAAACATCAAAACATGAAAATTAATGTTTTAGAGCAAATTAATTTTTTTTATTAAGAAATGGAAAAAATATCTTTCGTGTCGTGAAAATTCCATAAGTTTTTTATACAATCTTATTTCAGATAAGACACATGAATAAATATATCCGACTCTACTTCTAATTTCAAAAACAAATATTCAATCTGATGAGGAAAGTAAATTCAAATATATTGTATAATTCTATGTTTAGACACTGACTGAAAAATTAAATTCATTGACATGTTTATAATACCGTCAACCGGGGCGAATCGTTACAGTTTTTCATAAACCATCACTTAGACGTGATGTTAAAAATGCCTAAATTATCTGAAATTTTCAATATCTGTAAATGTGAGTTTTTTAAGGTCTCAGGAAAAGATATTCCATAGATCATTGTAAAAAAATCCTTAATAAGCGTATTAAGGTAATAGGTAGTTGTAGCGATTCACCCCGCGATGGAGTGAATCGCTACACTTAAAGTTTTCGACTTATTTAGAGCCTATACAATTTTTTCCATGGTTATGACCAAGTATAATGGCCTATGAGTGTATTCTACACTAAAGTTAGTACCAAAATAAATCATTATATCGTAGTTGAGAGAAAAAAAATCAAGAATTAAGGGAAACTCAAATTTTTTATTAAATTTTAATATTAACCCCACAAACGCGTATGAAAATATCTTTGTATGGAATGATGCAAAAAAAACATAATAATAAGGAAAGAAACAAGAATTAGCTATTACGTATAAACATAACCCAAAATTCATTTTCATGTTGTTTTAGCTGTTATTGACTATATGGCTATATAAGTATTCAAAAAATACTGTACGTATATTTTTGTAACGAAATTTTTCAATATAAAACGTTTTTTAAATTTATTTATAATTTATTTCGGTTGTAGCGATCCGGCCTGGAATCTTCGAATTTAGGTCATTTGTGAATAAGTTAAAAACGAGGACTCAAAAAAACCTGATTAGCAAAGATTTTGTTTCCCTCCGGGAGGGCTTCAATCGCACATAGTTTTGTTATTTTTAAAATTAAGCTCAAAATAACGAATAATAGCAATTTTTTGTTAGTTTGGTACGAAATAAATTTTTTAATAGATGAAAAGGGTTCTTAAAACTAGAACTTAAAATTATAATTATCCTGCGACAACTATGAAGCAAT
Organism: Melikaiella ostensackeni; assembly: GCA_032362435.1. Classification (NCBI taxonomy): domain Eukaryota; kingdom Metazoa; phylum Arthropoda; class Insecta; order Hymenoptera; family Cynipidae; genus Melikaiella; species Melikaiella ostensackeni. The sequence goes on from JAUMHM010086774.1 coordinate 3,908, forward strand.
AAAAAATCGATATGCATCGTGAATTGTCATTTAACTTTTAAAAATTGAGGGAAATCAAGTTTTTACTTCATATATGACACTTTTCTTATTAGTAACGATTTATGATAGATGCAAAGGGTTCTAAAACTTAGTGCTTACATATTGTAAATTGTCATTCTTTTGTTCTGAGTAAGTTTTTTTTGTGGGGTTGAAAATTCAACTTTTCAGGATAAAAATTCAACCGTCCTCTAAAGAATTCATCTTCTTGGCTTGAAAATTCGATTATTTGGTAGAAAATTCGACTCTTCTTGGTTAAATTTTTTTCCTGTGTATTCAACTATTTGGCTGAGAGTTCATCTTTTAAGATTGAAAGTTATCTCTTTGTTGAAAATTTACCTTTTCGGGCAGAAAAGTCATCTTGTTTGGTTAAGAATTCAACTTTCTTGGTTAAAAATATATTTTTTTTCAATAAATCCAATTTTCAGGTTGAAAACTCAACTACCTTTTGAAAAATTCATCTTCTTGACTTGAAAAATCAACTATTTGGTTAAAAATACATTTCTTTTTTGTGAAAGTCTTATCTTCTTTGTTTCAAAATTCGACCATTTGGTTGAAAATTCAACTATTTTGTTGGAAATTCGTCTCTTTTGTTTGAAGGTTCAACTATTGGGTAGTAAATTCAACTCTTTCGTTGAAAATTTTTTTTTTGGAAATTCATTTTTTTGGGTAGAAAAGTCTTTTTTTGGGCGAAAAATTCATCTTTCTTAGTTAAAAATATTTTTTTTATAATTCCATTTCTCAAGCTGAAAATTCAACTATCTTCTAAAAAATTCATCTTCTTGGCTTGAAAATTAAAGTATTTGGTTAAAAATGCAACTCTTTTTGGTTGAAGTTTTATCTTTTTTGTTTAAAAATTCAGCTATTTGGTTAGAAATTCATTTTTGATAGCAAAAGAAGCCATATTTTTTGGTAAAAAATTCATCTTTCATGGTTGAGGATTCAGCTTCTAAGCTTGAAAATGCGATTGTCTTCTAAAAATTCGTCTCCTTCTATTGCAAATTCAACTGATTGGTTGAAAATGCAACTTTTTTTTATTGAAGTTTAACCTTTTTGTATTAAAATTCCACTATTTCGTTAAAAATTCGAATATTTGGTTAAATTTTTTCCAGATTCATCTCTTCGGGTAGAAGTGTTATCTTTTCAATCATCTTCCGCGGTTTCAAATAACTTGTTTGTCGAAAATTAAAATTTTTAAGGTTAAAAATTCATCTTTGTAGGCAGAAAATTCAACTACTATGCTAAAAATACGTATTTTATGGTGGGAAAATCACCTTCTTGGTCAAAAATTCCTCCTTCATGGTTGAAAATAATTTTTTTGTTGGAAATTCAATTTTGCAGGTTGAAAATTCAACTTTTCAGGCTGAAAATTCAGTTGGCTTCTGAAAATTCTTTTTCTTGGCTTGAAAATTCAACTATTCAGTTGTAAATGCAACTGTTTCATTGAAAATGACTTTTTTTTTTGTAAATTGAACTATTTGGTTAGAAAATCACCTCCCTTGGTTGAAAATGATCTTTTTTTTTGAAAATTCATATTTTTGGTTCAAAAGTCAACTGTTCTCTCAAAAAAGTCAGCATTTTTTATGAAAAAGGAATCTTTCTTGATGAAAAGTTGAAAATTTCATGTTCGAAATTCAATCTTCTGAAAAATTCGTCTCTTTTGCTGGGAAATTCAACTACTTGGTTGTAAAAGCAACTGTTTGGTTGAAAACTAATTTCTTTCGCATTTCAACTATTTGGTTGAAAATTCAACAATCTTCTGAAAAATTCGTCTGCTTTGCTTAAAAATTCAACTAATTGTTGGAAAATCCATCTCTCTTGGTCGAAAATGTCCATCTTTGTTAAAAATTCATCTTTTATGGAGAAAACTTATCTTTTTGGTTAAAAAATTCATCGTTCTTGATTAAAAAATATATTCTCTTGAAAATTCAACTTTTTAGGTTGAAAATTCATTTTCGCGGGCTTGAAAGTCAATTATTTTCCAAAATATAAATCATTCATAAAAGTAACATCGACTAGTCAAGAATCATGATTTTATATGATTTATTTCAATTTAATAACAATTTACAATGTATAAAAATTTTTTTATTACTGTGTGGCTTTCGGAGGATAATTATAGTTGTAGATACTGATTTTTAGAACACTTTTCATCTATTGAAAAATGGGTTTCGTACCAGAATAACAGAAAATTCGCTATTATTTGTTATTTTGACCTTCATCGCCGATGCGTGAACATAAGATACATTTTTTATCTGTAACTTTTTGTGGGAGATCCGGGTACCAAACTACAACTTTTGGATCCCCTCCGAATTTGAAAAAGATTAAATATTTTTTCGCTCTACCCTAACATACAATGAATTCATCTATCACATCTTATTCCTCGATGAATAATTATTTTCTTAGTAATTTCGCCTTAAAAAATTCTATTGGCTAATCATTAGGCTAAGATATTTATGTAGTCATCGAAATGAAAATAAAAATTTACTAAAATAATTAGAGAAATTACACATGTTATAGACGAGATATTCGAATGAAAATCAGAAAAGCTTTTTGTTATTTCCTAAGAAGTATATAATTATCCTAAAAGCCTTAGATTTATAACTTAGGATAATGAAATTCCCTTCTCGGATATTAAATAACAGTAAATTTCACAGTTTGAAATCGGGTTAAATTCTGTGTTCGTCAAAAGATAAAGGGTATGGAATGAAACTTTTTTTCGTCTTGTTCAACTGCAAAATCCAGTTCAAGGCTCGCTTCGAAATTCATTGAGGGACAGAAACCTTCGAATGCATTTCAACTCAATTACTCGTACCAGTGAATCAAGACATTTTATTCAATTTAAAATTCATCAACTTTCGGTTCAATTTCAATTCTTTAAACGAGAATCTTATTTTTATTTAAAAAAGCCTTTTTCAAATCAAAACTTCTGAAAAATTCGAAAATTCAGCTTCTTACACCATTTTGTAATTCGGGTATGATTAGTGCCAACAAGTTGACAAAATTGAACTATGTGATTTTAAACAAACTTTGTTTTTCGCTAAATCTCATGCAGAGTAGCACGAACAAATTTAAACATCCGTTAAACGTTTTTTTTAGTCTTTTCTTTTTTACAATATCAACATTTCAGGACAATTGTATATTCTGACGATGAATTTCGTGAAGCAGCTATGATAAACGTTTTAAAAACTAGTTTCGCAGCCTCTAAATATTTATTTTTAAATTGGCTGCGCTTAGTCATCCCGAAAAATGGTCGAAGTTGAACAAGGGAATGGACTAATCATCCTGAAATTTCGGAACGACTAGTCAAACTTATAAAAAATATTTTACAAATCATCTCGAATTTCGGGACGACCGGAAAATTCGTTTTATAAGCTTTACAAGTTAGTGGTGAAAAACGATCAAGCAAAAATTCTAATCTTTGATAAAGAACTATTTGTATCACGAGAGATCTGATCTATACTACACAAAATCTTAAAAAAGAAAGTTGTAAATGTGAATGAAATTAATTAATTAATTTCAAGGACTCTGTTTGCCTTTGCACTTATTTACGTTAATTAAACTTTCTTATTTCACGTGAAGCTTAAAAAGTTAAAATCCTCAACTTGTTAGTTTGTATCCTCATTCATTATTGTATTTTCTTTTTCCAAATTAATTGAATTTAAACTTTCATTTGATTTCCTATAAAAAAGTACATTCGTAAAACTACATACATAAATTCGTTAACTTATAAAACCAATTGAGTTAAATTTGCGATTTTATCAGAAATTGCATTTGCATCAGATCAAAAAGGATGCAGTGAAAATTCACACGTTTTTGGACAGAATGTAATATTTTAAATTATTCAAATCTTCACAGTGCAGGGGTTATTGCGTTTGTCGTTTCAGCAATATATGATCTGCTGGATGATGTTTTCCAATTTTCGCTTGAATCATAGAAATGAAAAATTAATTATTAAAGATGCGTTTTTGATTATAAATTAGTTACTTTATTCTGGAAAATTTATTTATTTTTTAAAACAGGCGTTTTCTATCTTCTAATATTGAATTGACTCACTTGTTTTTTTAGAAATCGAGTGATCTTAAAATCAATTCTATTGACACTCAGTCTTCGAAAAGATCCAGTTCAGACACGAAATGTTTTTTTGGAAATAAAAGGAAAATTTCATTCTACTTTTCATCCTAAAGACCTCGAATCTACTTTCGGAATCTCAAAAGTAGCATATGTTTTTTTTATCATCCCTATAATCGTATTAACTCTTGAGAACATTAGAAAAATATCTTTTATAGGTTTTATATTTTGTACTGTATCTTGTTAAAATGCGACACACTTATTTGTTGAAAAGGTATATTGTACAAGTTGCAAAAAAATCATAAATCAAAACAATATTTTACGATCCCATACTATAACTGTTTTCCTCGGTAAAGTTTCGTGCCCTAAAAATCTGATTTTACTTTTTCCTCTTAGAAAAATAAAAAACTTAACCGTTTTATAACAGCTCAAAAATACGATCAAAAAGATAAATATTAAATGACGCGCAATTTGAAAATTCTAATTTCAAATCAACAATGGATAATGTAATAGTCTATACTAATACCGATTAAAAAATATGTGAATAAAGTATTTTTAATGCACTGAAAAAGTTTCTGAAATATACATTAGTGACATGAACTTAAGTTTTCAAATAAATTTATTCATGAAGGCGCCTTGATTGAATAAGATCTGACAAGCTTGATTAATGTTATGTGGATTTAACTTGCAGCTTAGGATGAATAACTTGATGTTTAAGAATCTACTTACGGAAAAACTTCGTAGTCATATTCCAAAATAAAAACAGTAAAATATCGCATTCTTGGCGAAAGAGAAGAGTAATTACTTATTGTCTTAACAAAAGAGAAAAAAATTAGAACTTGCTTGCTTTGCAAACCATCCAATAAATATCTTACAAAAAAATCATATTGGCTAAAACGCTATACCAATGATTTTGTCTTCAATTGTAGTTGGGTGTATACTTTCAACAATGAATGATACAAATAATAATGTAGCCCCGGATAGGATACAATGCGCGTAAGGAAAGTAGATATTTTATGTTACCGGAAACAAAGAAGGAGAGATGTGAAGTAAGAAAGATAGAGAACGGACTCGAATTTTGGTCAGGAGTAGATAATGAACCAAGTGGTAGCCAAGGAGTCGGCCTGATTATGAGTGAAAGAGCAAAACAACATGTCAAAAATTATGAATGTGTATCGCCTAGATTAGTGTGGGTTAGAATGAAAGTGGGAATCAGAAGGCTATTTATTATAGCATGCCACACTCTAGCTGATGGTGACAAGAGGGATGAAAAAGATACCTTCTGGGACTAGTTGAATGATATATTAGGGACTTGCGATCCTGGCGAAAGAATAATTTTACTCGGAGATTTCAATGGCTGGGTTGTTGTGCAACGAGAAGGTATCGACAGGGTACTGGGCCATTTCGGAGACCCAAAAACAAACGGTAACGGGGATAAATGGATTTGCTTATACTTAGAAAAAGGCTTGTTTATTACGAATACTTGGTTCGGACATAAAATGACCCACATGGATACTTGGTGCAGAGGCGTAAGCCACAGTATAATTGATTTTGTTGTAGCGGATGAGAGACTGAGGGGGCTTGTAAGGGATACAAGTGTTATGAGAGGATCTGAGTGTGGAGCGGATCACTACCTCTTAGTTTCAAAAATAAGTCTAGGTCATGTGTGGAAGAGAAGAAGAATTAATAATAAGCCGAAGCAAACGCGAGTTAGAATAGAGATTTCGCAGAAACCAGAAGTACAATTGATATATCGTGACTGAATTGGACAATAAAAATGTAGAGGGTGCATGGATAATACCACGGGATAGCATCTTCAAGAGTGCATTTGAAGTGTGCGGTACTGTGGCTGTAGGAAGAAGGGCTGGAGATGCTTGGTGGAATAATGAAATCTGCGTGGCTGCAAACGAGAAAAAGCAAGCGTATTCGAGAATGTTGAATAGTAAAGGTCTTAGCGATTAGGAAAGGAATAGATTAGAAAATGATTATAGAGATAAGAACAGAAAAGTCAAGATACTAGTCAAAGAAAGCAAGGACAAAATCAAAATACAAGAAGATAAGAGAATGCAAAATGACTCTGAAGGAAATAAGAAATTATTTTGGAACTGGGCTAAGAAGGTTAGAAAAGGGAGGTACTAGCACTGAAGTAGTCGGAATTAAGAATGCTGATGGTGAAATGATAAGGATATCAGACAAAATGAATGACTGTATGGGAGATTTTTTTCAAGAAATTGCATGGAGGTCAAGCTATGGAGCATAACAACCTTCACATTGAAAAGGATACGATAGAAAATCCCGCTGTAGGTAGCGGAAGAAGAATCAATATGACATTATATCCATGATAAGGAAACTAAAAAATGGTAAGGCTGCTGGTGTGAATCGTATCACCGCTAAAATGCTGAAGAGCGGTGGCGGATATTTGTTTGTGATAAAGGTTGTGGTTTGTGATAAGGCAACTGTACTGATTATAGAGCGATTAGACTACTAATGCCCATGGGCAAAATATTTACCAAAATACTTATTGAGAAGGTCACGGGAATAACTAAGGAAAAGACCTGGAAAGTCCAATGTGGATTCATGCCAGGAAGATCATGTGTGGATCAGATATTTAGCTTCAGGCAGATCATGGAAAAAAGTTTGAGAGTAAACAAAAGAGTTTTCTGTGCATTTGTTGATCTGTAAGAAGCTTTCTGTAAGGTGGAAAGATCCAAACTTCGGAAAGTCCTTAAGAGTATGGATTGAAAGGTTGG
>JAUMHM010086775.1:0-10760 GCA_032362435.1 Melikaiella ostensackeni
CACTAAATGAAGTCAACGACGATGCAGAATTACTGAAACGTATTATAACAGGTGACGAAACATGGGTTTACGGATATGACGTCGAAACTAAGTCTCAATCGTCTCAGTGAAGGCATTCTGGCTCGCCATTTCTTTTAACAAACGAAAATCGTCGAGCTCATAAAAATACGTCTAACCTTAGCGGCTGCCAAAGACAAAGTAAACAATGAATACAGCTGAACATTTTATCATACTTCACGGACAAGCATACCAATATAATAAAAAAAATTTGATAATAGGACTCTCCAAACCCGCGAAATTTTTAAATTCCCGTCATTTTCTGAACACACCTCGTATTATAAATCATTATTCGAGTAAAAAATAAGAATTTTCAATATCAGCTTGAATACTGAAAATATTCTTTATTTTTGAGATTTGGGCTTTCATGCGTTCCAGCGACGCCTGACATACGCAACCCAGCTGGCTGGGGAGTATAATACTCGACACAGGGTAAGCCCCCAGAAGCTCTGATTAGTTTCAAATACCTCGTTAGAAGTTTTACAAATTCTTTTGTGAAATATTTTAGAATAAGGTTTTTTTTAATTAATCTTTCCAATAGTATTAGACAAGTGCAATAACTGATTCTTTTTAAATTTGAAATTAAAAAATGTTTCTTAAAGATCGAAATGAAACTCCTTTCTTATGAAAATTGTTTGGGTACTAAAAAAGAAGACACACATAAATGTATGACAAAAAAAAAGAGGGAGAAAAGAGAAAGTGTCAACCAAAACCAACCTCACACTCTTCTTTTTTCTCCGCCTTTTTTATTGTTTATAAAGTTGCTCAAATTTATCTTCACCCAATTTTACAATAAAATCACTTTTAGAAGGAACTGTATATATCTTATGTATTCCCAATTTTCCTAACATTGGTTTAAAGATACTTAAGATTTTTTCAAAATAAAGTAGGACAACCGTATTGAATCTATTGTAATCCTATAAATTGTTTTTGTTCCGATTATTACTTTTACTCTTAATCTGAACAATTATCTTATGCATATGTTTGTCAATAAATGTGATCTGATCATGGTTAGGAAAAAGAATCTGTTTGCATAATTCAATGTTCCTTTCGTGGATTTTTGGATGAGATAATTTAAGAGCTCTATCAGTTAAACTCTTCACAACTCCTACTTCGTTTTGAATAAAGTGATTAAAATTTAAATGAAGTGTCCTTCCTGAATAAATAGCTTTTCTGTGCCAATTAGTAATAATATAATTTTCATCAGTTTTTAATAAGGTTAAATCAAAAACATTCAACCTACCTTCTGTTTCAGATTCAACAGTAGACTGTAGTGTTGGATATATACTATTAAATATGTGCATTACGTAGGGTATCCATATTTTGTGCATGTAAAGAAAGTACAGAATTAACAACGTACCTTGCATAAAATCCCAATTCAAAATTAGTTGGATCAAAAACTGAATTTCCCAAATCTTCCATCACAATTTCATCAATGATTGGAGACAAGATTGAGTCTATCGGAGTTCCAATTTTTGTTTATAAAAAGCACCATTGAATTTAAAATAAAAAAAACTAAAAACAAATTCAAAAGCATCAAGAAACTGTTTTTCGCAATCTCAATATGAAGTTTACTAATTTAAATGTTAACCTGATACTTATCGAAAAATAAGGTTGCCATAGGTTTCACATACATTCAGGTAAAATAAATTATACCTTTGTTGCCCACGAGAAAGATGCCATACTGACAATATGTGCATATAATGTACCATTGAGTACTTTGTTTACATTGTCTCTAATCACGATTTTTTACAGATATTTTTGATTTCAAATATATTAAATATACTTTCAGTTTACTATATTTTGGAATTTTTCTAAGTAATACCTATTATAAATATAATAATGTTACCAAAAGGATGCATAATTTGAGGTATAGTATTTCTTTTCAATTGAAATTAAATCTCACATTTTAATATTTAAAATATTTTACTGTCTTATTAATGTCTGTTTGGAATAAAGTCTGAATCTTGATATTTGGGGCTAAGACTTTCTGTATAGTTTCATAAAATCTATCGGCATTCGTTGAACAGATGATTATTACGAGGATTTAGGACTGGTTATTCTCTGTCCCAAATAAACTTTTTTGTTTTCCTAAGTGGCTAACATATATAGACGAGTCAGTGGTAGGAATGCTCTCCTCCAGTGAGTTCCGCTTTTCCTCTGAATTTCTCCCCGTGTGAAGAATTTTTATCATAATTAAAGAAAAATTAAATTAAATTTTAAAAAGTTTATTCATGCTTTTCAAAATTTACAAACATTCTTGAAAAATGATTGAAATTTTTGTTTAATTAATGTTGTGGTGAAGTGTTTGCCGAACTTTGGATTGAAAAATTTTGGATATTATACGCAGGGAGTTATATTTTAAAATTTATCTTTTCTTATTTTTATGTTTTTGCCAATATAATGTACAGTTTAATACATGAAGGAAAAATTTGGCGGAATGTAATTTTATGAAAGATATTACTGATATAGTAGTATCACTTGAATTTATTCAGTTATTAAGAAACTTAGATTGGATGCATTACAGAAGGAATTATTGAAAGAATGCAAGTTTCATGGTTTTTCCAAAACAGATATTTCATATTAATAAGAAAATATGTTTTTGACTTCAACAAAAAAAGATAACAAAGTAATTTTTAATGAGAATATCAATAAATTTAATAAATATATTTGAATTTAGCTACAAAGAAAAGCTGCCATGCACATATACGCAATTATTATATGTTTCATTATCCATAACTGTAGTTATCCTATAAATTACCCCTGATGAGAAGGTCTAAATTGGCTTCGAAACATGTTGGTCCTCAGTAGTATAAAAAATACGGAGAAAAGACAGAGTGTGGGGGTGGTTTTGGTTGACTCTTTCTTTTTTCTTCATGTTGTGTACATTTATTGTACATCTGTCTCTAATGAGCCGAAAAACAGGTAGTCTCAAAGTCTATTTTTGAATTGTGAACTTTTTTTGTTGTTTTTTTTCAGTGCACAGAAAATTTTCATAAGAGAATAGATTTTATTTCGATCTTTAAGAAATTTTAAAAGAGAGACATTAAGCAGATTGGTTCCAATCTGCAAGCTTGCTTATGAATGCTTAAGATTTTTTTAAATTGAGGTTGTTAATGATTAACTCAATTTACCAAAAGATGTCTATTTTACTTAAATATATTTATAAAAAAATTAATAACGTTAATGTTTTTTTAGATACGTGTTATTGGTTTGGGTTATTACCTTTTTCTTTTTGAAAAATGGAATAATCTGAATAGATTGGTATTTTTATTATTGGTATTTTTATTAATTCTCAAGTAATTTTAGAAAGGCAGCACTGTTTTTTCTTGATCTTACCGAAAGGGTAACAGATTCTCTAACAATTTTTCTAAAAACTTCTAATTTTTTTGTAGGTGAACCTATTGACGAAATACGAGTAACTGGTCGCAGAGAAAAATCTGCTTTATGAGCTTCCACCAAGCCACAGGCGAAAGATAGATTCGTGTGAATTGTGCCAATATCGAAAGTGTCGATAAAATTAATTTTGAGTTGGACTTTTATACAAGACATGTTGATGATTCTGTACTTTCATTTCATGCACAAAATGTGGATACTCTACTTAATGTATTGAATAGTACACATCCAAGATTACAGTTGACTGTTGAAATTGAAATAGATTCAGGTGTTAATGGTTAACTCAATTTACCAAAAGATATCTATTTTACCTAAATATAATTTATAAATTTGATAAAGTTAGAAATCTTTCAGAAATGTGTTATGGGTTTGGATTATTACCTTTTTCTTTTAAAAAAATGGAATAATCTGAATACATTGGTTCTAAATCAACCACAAAATTTGGTCTTGGTACTATGATCTTCCTTCATTTCCTATGTTCTGTGTACATAAATCTTGTAATAATTTTTTCAGGTTCCTCAATTGTACAACTAATTTAAATGTTGACCTGGTACTTATCATAAAATAAGGTTGCTATAAGGTTTTACGTACAATTTTCAATTGTACAACTAATTTAAATGTTAACCTAGTACTTATCAAAAAATAAGATTGCCATAGGTCTTACTTACATTCAAGTAAATCAAAACCGACGTCTTTCGAAAAACCAGCAAAGATGCCATTTAACAAAATAAATAATACCCTCGTTGCCTACAGAAAATGGTACTATGAGCAAGATGCCATATTAACAATATTTGCATATTATGTACCACTGAGTACTTTATTTACATTTTCTCTGATCTTACGATTTCTTACAGATGTTTTTGAGTTCAAATATATTTAATATACTTTTAGTCTACTATACGTTTGATTTTCTTCTAAATATACTATCAATATAATTGAAATGTTATCCTGGTACTTATTATAAATATAATAAGGTTTGCCAGAAGGATGCACATAATTTGAGATATAGTATTTGAATTCAATTAAAATTAAATTTCATACTTGAATGTTAAAATACTTTACTATTTTATCATTGTCTCTTTGTAATAAATTCTGAATTTAGATATTTGGGACTAAGACTTTCTGTAAAGTTTCCTAAAATCTATTGGCATTATTGGAATAGATGATTCTCTCTCTCAAAAAATGGTAGAACGTTTTGATTTTCTAAGTGGCTATAAAGACGAGTCAGTCATTGAATTACTTTCGTTCAGTACACACACTTCGTGTTTCTCTGAAATTTCTTCATGGTGAAAATTTTTTTATCATTATTCAAAAAATTTATATTGAAAAAGTGGATTATGCTTCAATCTTTAAGAAGAAAAAGAAAATCAACCAAATGTACAAACATTTTTGGAAAATAATTAAAATTTTTGTTCAATTAGTGTTGTGGTGAAGTGTTTGCAAAACAGTGGATTACAATTTTTCAAATTTTATACGCAGGAGGTTATATAAAAAATTCTTTCATCTATTCTTATTTTCCTGTTTTTGTTAATATGGTTTTCAGTGTAATAAATAAAAATTTGGTGGAATGTGATTTTATGATAGATGTTACTGAAAGTCCAGTATAGAGGTATTAGAGAATTCATTCAATTAGTAAAAACATAGATTGAATGCATTACAAAAGGAATTATTGACAAATTACAAGTTTCATGGGTTATTTTTCAACAAAGATATTTCATATATATGGTACTTTATATTTTAGAGCGATGAAAAAATCTTCATAAGAAAGCGAATTTCACATTGATATTAAAGATTTTTGATTTCAATAAGAAAATGGAAAGATTGACCAAGCAACATTTGAGAATGAAAAATGTTTCATTTATACTTTCAGGAAATATTTAAATTTAATTAATATATGTCTTACTATATAGAACTATTGTTTAATAAAAATAAAATAAAAATATAAAAAAAATAAAAATAATCAATATAACATTTTAAGTGAAAATGTTGATTTCATTTATAATCGATTTACAAACTATTCGCACTAACTTGAATTTTTTAGTCAAAATTGATTAAAATTTCGGATGAAAACGGAATGCTTCGAATGCAGATCTCGGAAAGAATCTGAAAGAAAATAATATACAAGTCCATTCGAAATTTCCTTTCCAAAATTTTTACCTGGGAACATATTTTATATTTTATTATAGGACAGCCATCTAGGATGCTAGATGTTATAATCTGTTGATTATTAAATACCATGCATCAATGTAAAATTCACTTTCTTATGAAGATTTTTCTTTATTATTCTAAAATAGAAGACACTATAAAGTTATGTATATCTGTACATGGGAGCCTTTTTTAACGAAATTCAAAAAGATTCATTAAATATATTGATATTTTCATTAAAAGTTTCTTTGTTATCTTTTTTTGTTGAAGTCAAAACAAATTTTCTTGATAATATGAAATATCTTTTTTGGAAAAACCCCATGAAACTTGCATCCTATCAATGATTTCTTCTGTAATGCATCCAATCTAACCATATTAACTAAAACAGGAAAAGAAGAATAGATAAAATAATTTTTCATATAACTTCCTGCGTATGAAGTACAAAAAATTGTACTCCAATATTCTTCGAACACCTCACCACAACACTAATTGAAGAAACATTTAAAATATCTTTCAAAAATTCTTTGAATTTAGTTGATTTTCTTCTTCTTTTGAAAGATAGAAACATTAATCCACTTTTTCAATATATTTTTTTTTCAAATATTGGTAAAAAATTCTTCACCTTGAAGAAATTTCAGAGAAACACGAAGTGTGTGCACTGAACGAAAGTAATTCGACGACTGACTCGTCTATATAGCCACTCAGACAAACAAAACGTCTTACCATTTTTTGAGAAAGAGAACAACCTGTTCCAAATCCTTATAAAAATCATTTGTTCGAAGAATTCCAATAGATTTTAGGAAACTATACAGAAAATCTTAGCCTCAAATATCAAGATACGTAACTTATTCCAAAGAGACAATAATAAGATAGTAAAATATTTTAGCATTCAAATATGAAAATTGATTTTAATTGAATTCAAATAATATATCTCAAATTATGTACATCCTTTTGACAACATTATTATATTTATAATAAGTATCAGGACATTTTAATTCTATTAACTGTATATTTAGAGAAAACAACAAGGTATACTAAAAAATGTATTAAATACATTTTAAGACAAAAACACCTGTAGAAATCATGAGATTAGTGAAAAATGTGAATAAAGTACTCAGTGGTGCATGATAACAGAAATTGTAGGCAACGAGGGTATCATTTCTTCCACCTTAATAAATGTAAAACCTTTTGGCAACCGTATTTTTTCGATAAGTACCAGGCTAACATTTTCATTAGTTGTAAAATTGAAATTGTATGTGAAACCTTTTGGCAACCTTATTCGATAAGAAGTACCAGGTAAACATTTTAATTAGTTGTAAAATTGAAAGAAGCTGAAGAAATTATTACAAGACTTATATACACAGAGCATGGAAAATGTTTTAATGTTTCTCCTTTAAAATTTTTCAATGATCAAAATGAGATCTACTTTCTTATGAAAATTTTGTGTGTACTGAAAAAGGAACACCCGAAAAATTCACAAATTAAAATTAGACAATTTTACAACGTATTAAAATGTGAACCTGGTGCAGTCCAACTGTAAGTTGCAAATAGAAAAAATTTGTTAGCACCCAGGCTTTTTACCATGTGTTCTATGGATGATTCTAAGACGAAATCTGAGTTTTCGTATCAACCCACCCGTGGATTTTTGTTTAGGGGATGAAGGAGGATGGTCTTGGATTGTTGCTAAACTATAACCCCTACGACTTTGACCCTGTGAGACAAAATGTTCCCAAATATCTAAGCTTCATTTCGTTCAACAAGGCCGAGGTCGAGGGAGTTGATTTAGGTGGTGAAAAAAGGGGGTGAATTCTCAAAAAAACAGTTTTTGCCAAATAACTCTTTAGGAAAAATTCCTAAAATTTTTATGTCAATCGAAAAGTTGTAGCTTGTGAAAAGACGCGTCGTCGATTAAGTATAGTTACAACATCTCTCAAAAATGCATACACCCTCAAAAAAATTATGAAATTTCGATTTTTTAAAAATATTTAAATAAATAAATAAGGGTGCATTTTAGGGCTATGGTTCGCATGTACAAAGTGTAGAAAAAATCATTATCTGCATTTTTGGTCACATGAGTAACTCTCAAATTTCACTTTTTCCCCACTTTCTTGAGGGGTTGAAAAGTTAAACCGGAATTCTGGAAAAAATATTAAGTTTACGAGTTTCACTCTGTGGAACAGTTTTTAAGTTAAACTCTCAGCTACATTTTCGACCACGACGCCAAAGTCCTATCTCGCCATTATAGGGGGTGAAAATTAAGGGGAGCATTTCAAAAATCAGTTTTTCTCGATTATTTTTTTGGGGAAGTTTTTTTTTGAAATTGTTCAAATGTAAAAGTTGTTGATCTCAAAAAGACGCGTCGACTAAGTATAATGACAACATCTTCAAAAAATATGGGCACCCTTAAAAAAAAGGTGAAGTATTAAAAATACGGTTTTTATTTTATAACACGAAAACCGTACATTTTTTTGCCATAGTTGGAATGTACGAAATGTAGCCAATATCATTGCAAACATATTCGTCAATATCAACCACACTCAAATTATCAACCGTTTTCATTCCCTATCTTACTTATTTCAAAAAAACCTGAAAAAAAATTGCAAATTCCTTGTGCACTCCCAAGGATGGGTCCGATGAACTCGCGTCAAATAAATAAAATGTAGCCGAAAACAAGATGAGAAAATAATGTTTAGCAAAAATTTCCATATTTCAAATTGTTTTCTTGGA
This sequence comes from Melikaiella ostensackeni, assembly GCA_032362435.1. Lineage (NCBI taxonomy): Eukaryota > Metazoa > Arthropoda > Insecta > Hymenoptera > Cynipidae > Melikaiella > Melikaiella ostensackeni. The sequence continues at coordinate 8,326 of JAUMHM010086775.1, forward strand.
AAAAGCGAAATAAATTTTGAATTTGATAGGAGGTGAAAACAGTTGATAATTCGAGGGTCGTTGATATAAACGAATATGTTCGCAATAATGTCGCCTTCATTTCGTACTTTCGAACTATGGCAAAAAAATGTACTGTTTTCGTGTTATAAAATAAAAACCGTATTTTTAATATTTCACCTTTTTTTTAAGGGTGACAATATTTTTTGAAGAGATTGTCATCACACTTAGCCGATGCGTCTTTTTGAGATCTACAACTTTTACATTTGAACAATTCAAAACAAATTTGCCCAAAAAAATAATCGAGAAAACCTGATTTTTGAAATGCTCCTTTTAATTTTCAGCCCCTATAATGGTGAGGTAGGACTATGACGCCGTGAACAAAAATGTAGCTGAGAGTTCAACTTAAAAATTGTTCCACAGAATGAAACTCGTCAACGTAATATTTTTTCCGAAATTCCGGTTTAAATTTTCGACCCGTTAAAGGGATGGGAAAAAAGTGAAATACGATGATTGCTCATGGGACCAAAAATTTAGATAATAATTTTTTTCTACATTTCGTACATGCAAACCATAGCCCTAAAATGCACCCCTATTTATTCATTCAAATATTTCAAAAAAATCGAAATTTCATAATTGTTTTGAGGGTGTAGGCATTTTTGAGAGGGGTTGTAACTATTCTTAGTCGACGTGTCTTTTCACGAGCTACAACTTTCCGATTGTCATGAGAATTTTAGGCATTTTTTCTAAAGAGTTACTTGGATAAAACTGTTTTTTCGAAAATTCACCCTCTTTTTTCACCCCCTAAATCAACTCTCTCGACCTCGGCCCTGTGAAACGAAATAAGGCTTAGACATTTAGGAACATTTTATTTCACAGGGTCAAAGTCATAGGGGTTATAGTTTAGCACCAATTCAAGACCATCCCCCTTCAGCCCCTAAACAAATCCAAGGGTGGGGGGGTGATACGAAAACTCAGATTTCGTCTTAGAGTCATCCATAGAACTCTAGGTAAAAAGCCTTGGCGCTAACCAATTCTTTCTATTTGCACCCACTTTCCGACGACAGTTGGACTGTACTAACCTGGTACTCATTATATAATAAGGTTGCCAAAAAGTTTCACATACATTCAGGTGAAAGAAATGATATCCTTGCTGCCTACAAAAAATGGTATTCTCTTCAGTGCCAGATAATAAAAATTAGGAGTGCCTGCATCAACTTATGTGTATGTCTTCGACGTGCGGCTGCCTTCACTCCACCACTCCCTCTCACTTTATGTGTTTTATCTTTTCACTGTAGACGGTCAAGTGAATTTGAGACTGTTAATCAGTGATTCAATAAACCTAATTTTCAATGACGCATTACACAGCACCAATCACACAACTGTTTAATTTGAAAGGAAGTTGAAATCGAGATGTGAAAGGCACAACCAACTGTAAAATAGAAAAAAGGAATTTCTTTTTATTTTATAAGGTTAGCTTTCGACGTAAATACTATACGAGCGCAGAGACATCCGCTCTGTATCAGATCACGCCGAAAACTGAAAAAAACATTCTCAGAGGTCCTATAGTTCGACGACTTTCGAAATACAAAGAAAATCGAAAGAGAGATACTTTAACTTTTTAAAGGGTCGTGGTAGTGAGGTCGACTGTCTTCGCATAACCTGACATTCGAGCCACTTGAGAACACGGGGGTCAGTGGCCTAGTTGTTCTCCAATTTTTTTACGTCATTATGACAGGGTAGTATATTTTTGAAAGTTTTTCCACGTCGGATCTCTAATTGACCAAATGATCATTACTAGTAATGTGATACATTTCAAGCACGAGACGTTTAGGATAATGACCCTCATTCGCTAGAATTTTTGCGTTTTCGGAATCAAAAAAGTGATCTTCCTGTATACTGCGTTCAGTAAGCGCGGTCTGTTTGTTAGGTCTGTCATTAATGTCTTTCTTATGTTCCTTTATCCGCACTCCTGAAGGACGCTTCGTTTGACCGATATAAACCGCTCTACAATTTTGGCGTTCGAACCAAATGCCGCAAACAATATTGCTATTGTCCAACCTATTTAGTTTATATTTCGTAGGCCTCAAGACCGTTGCAAGATCTTTCTTGTTTCTAAACGCCGTAGTTATGCCGTAACACTTAAAAATTCTCACGACTCGCTCGGATAACCCTTCTACGTACGGAATACTAATAAAAGACCTAATTTTCGTGAACATTGCAGTTCACTTCTTCAGGGCTAACCTGAAACTGAAGCTTCAGATTATGTTGCTTTTATATATATCTACTCTCTACGATCTCTGTGATTGGCCAGAGCGCCCACCGTGGGGACTGGTCGAACCTGATTGGCCAATCAAGTCCTTTTCAAAAAACCGGGAGGACGGAAAGCCAAATCGGATTGGTATTATATCCATTGTCCCTATTGATGTTATTAGGGT
>JAUMHM010086776.1:0-10759 GCA_032362435.1 Melikaiella ostensackeni
AATTCGTAGTTTTGCACACGATTGAAACCCGAAACACCTCCTTTCATCGTAAATATTCTAATCACTCAAGATAATTTCACGAAATATACTTTAGCCTTAGCAATACCGGACGCGAAAGCTTCAACTGTGGCTGATATCTTCGTTAAAAGATTTATATGCATTTAAGGTTCCCCAAAAGCAGTTTTAACTGAACGAGGTTCAAACTTTTTAAGTAATTTAATGAAATGAAATTTTGTGACCAAATTACATGAGATGAAAACTCAAGCGAGACGAAACTTAATTGCGGCTGAAGGAAAGTAAAAAATATATCATGATCGAAAAGAGAATCCATTAGCAATCAAAACTGGAGATAATGTCTTTTTATTAATTGGAAAAGAACCTAAAAAATGTGATGATCAATATAAAGGGTCTTATGAAGTCCTAGAAATATTAGACAAAGAAAACGTAAAAATTGACATAAAAGGCAAACCTGCAGTAGTACACGTCAAGAGACTTAAACGCTCACACATAAAATGTTAAGCTGTTAATAACTAAACGACAGGTACTTATCCTTTTCATTTCAGATGGATCACATCCACTGTTAGCGTGAAGATTCTCTTATCGTCGTTTTTATGCATCAAATAGATCTGCTCATGCTATGGCCATATTTATTTCATGCGGAAATTTTCGAAAGAAATGGCAGTGATATTCTCAAATGGGCGCAAGACCTTAGAAGCATACAAACAAATAGGGATATAATCCTTAAAATTAAAACTCGAGGACTGAAAGCTTATGAAAAGTTGATTTTGAGTCTTCAATTATCGGATCATGGAGTTTCAGCAGATGTATTGAAATATATGCAGTAAAATATTTATTTCAGACAAATTGATCCAATTCACCGCAAACGAATCGAAGCTCTTATTGACATATTTTCTTTATTCAACCCACATGATTGTTCTCTGGCCATTTTTGATGGATTTACGAGGTTTCCTCTTGGTACTGTTCACTACATATTCACATTACATATATAGCAACAATCCATGTCATCGTGGGATACGATTGTGGCCCAAATCGGCTGAATACCACATTTCTGCCACTATTAGATGTGGGAGGATGCGACATAACCAAACCTGAATTACACACAGAATCCGTAAATATACAACTATTAAAATAAGAGATTATACTGTCACAAAATTCATATAATGTAAGATAGAAGTAGAACGAAAAGTAACTTATTGTGGTATGCATTCTCATACTTCTACGGTGGCTAATGGTTATAGAGAATATATTCAAGGAATTTCACACGAGCAGTGTTACTTAATACATAAAACTGCAGTATTTACAGCAGGACAGAATGCACAAATTTTCGATCTACACCCAACTCATACTCTTATGATAGCAGGTTCAGTAACTAATTCTGGCGAATGTCCTGGTTCCCAATTTTCGGATCCTTTTAGTACAGAGAACAGAGTTTTCGTTAAAGCTACTTACAGAATCTCATTACGAGAATATTACGCCAGGATCAATTCAAATCAAAATAAAATACATTTAAATTCAGGAGTAGTTTGTCAAATATCCGAAACTACTTGTACCAATGTAGAAGGAGGTCAAACATTCTGGGATCCTCTACCAACCGACACATGAAATTTCAACAAATATGAAGTTTCATGCACAGGACTAGCAAATAAAACAAATGACAATTCTACACAATATTCTAAATTACTTTACTTTTATGTAACGGAGGACTTAAACTTCGTACTAGCATATTAATTTGTGGTACCAATATGCAATATTTTATGTATTCGAACCGAGCATCCAAAATTACTAATTGACGAGTACGAAACAAACCATGGAATTCCCCTTTTAGAAAGTAGAAGCCCAAGAGTACAAAGAATGAACATGTTAACATATGTAAACTCTAAATTCGTTTATGTCGAAAGACACATCCGCAGAGGAGTGAATCAATTATATCCAGATGTTTTAATTTAGAAATGTAAACTTAAACAGCAAGCATAAAGAATTTCATTGATTTTAGCCACTCAAACGCCCGATGAGTTTGCTCATCACTTTTTCTAAACGAACTCCTAGGCTCAAATCCACCCAATTATAATAAACCTGATTTACACTAATTTTTCTTTTCTTTTTACAGGCTTTCGAAAAGCACAATAAATTCAAAACTCCAACTTTCATCTGGTATCTTATTGATATTATTCATAATAACCCCATCTGATGCGACGGTCCATCAAGCTAGCACCTCCACAATCGAAATCACCAAATTCCTTTGTATCAGAATTTTGGGCTTTTTTGGGCTTTTTTGGGCTCTTGAACGCGCCAACAATCAATTTCCAAAAATCGCCCCTACTAAGAAAAAAACTACACCCTTTGTTAAAACTCAAACTCGGAAAAAACAAAGTATACCAAAATTTTGGGCTTATTTTGGGCTCTCGAATGCACCACAAAATTTTTTTCAAAAACCACCCCTATGTACAAGAAAAACACCCCCTTAGTAAAAGCTCAATCCTGGAAAAAAACAAAATAGAAAGTAGTGTTGGGCTTTTCTTGGGCTCTCGAAAACTTGAAATTTTCTTTGCAAAAACCACCCCTACATCCAAAAAATCTAACACGAATATGAATTCGAATTTCAATTTTCAAGGACCCCAATAATCAGAGACTCTATTCACCCTATAAAATTCCGAGTAAAGATAATTTTTCGGTACTGACAGTGTACCGAGGAGTTGGTTTTTGGCGTTAAGGGTTGAAGCTGAAAATCGAAGTTGGTATTTTTGAGGAGCCCAAAGATATGATAAAGTCATATCTGCGTGAAAACAAGGGGTTGATTTTTAACGTTAAGGGTTGGAGCCCAAAAATCGGTGTTGGTATTTTCGAAGAGCTCAGAAATCAAAGACTTTATTTACTCCGTGAAATCCTAAAAAGGCTTCATTTTTGAGAAGGTCTATAACCCAAAAATCGTAGTTGGTATTATCGAGGAGCCCAAAAATCAAAGACTCTGTTTACACTGAAAAATTCTGAAAAAGATTATTTTTGGACGAAAACACAACTGCGTGGTATCAAGGGGTTATTTTTTCAGTTAAGAGTTAGAGCCCGAAAATCGATCTTGATACTTTTAAGAAGCCCAAGAATCATAGCCTCTATTGAGACTGTAAAATTATAAAACATATTATTTCTAGACAAATTCATATCTGCCTGGTTACAGGGGTTTGTTTTTCAGCGTTGAGGGTTAGAGCCCAAAAATCGGTCTTGGTATTTTCGAAGAGCCGAAAAATCAGAGACTCTATTTACACTGTAAAATTCTGACAAAGATTATTTTTTGACAGAGTTATATCTGCGTTGTACAATGAGGATAGTTTTTGGCGTTAACGTTTGATGCTCAAAAATCGGGGTTGATATTTTTAAGAAGCCCAAAAGTCAGAGACTCTACTAAGATTAAGAAATTCAGAAAAAAATAATTTGTTGACAAAGTTATATCTGCGTTGTACTATGGGGGTTGGTTTTAGCCATAAAGATTGGAGCGTCAAAATCAAAGTTGGTATTTCCGAGGAGCCCAAAAATCAGAGACTCTGTTAATATTGCAAAATCCAGGAAGAGATTATTTTTTGACAAAGTTGACGATAGGGGTAGTTTTTAACCATAATGCTTGGAGCGAAAGAATTCAAAGTTGGTATTTTTGAGAAGCCCAAAAATCAGAGACTCCGTTAAGATTGGAAAATTCAGAAGAAGATTATTTTTTGACAAAGTTATATCTGCGTTGTACTATGGGGGTAGTTTTTATCCATAAGGATTGGAGCCCAAAATGCAAAGTTTGAATTTCTGAGGAGCCCAAAAATCAGGGACTTTGTTAAGATTGAAAAATTCAGAAAAAGTTTATTTTTTGACAAAGTTATATCTGCGTTGTATTATGGGGGTAGTTTTTAGGCATTAGGGTTGGAGCCCAAAAATCAACGTTGGTATTTCTGAGGAGCCCAAAAATCAGAGACTCTGTTAAGATTGCAAAATTCAGGAAGAGACTATTTTTCGACAATGTCATATCTACATGATAGAGAGGGGTTTGTTTTTGGCGTTAAGGTTCGAAGCCCAAAAATCAGGGACTCTGTTAAGATGGAAAAATTAAAAAAAAAATGATTTTTTCACAAAGTTATATCTGCGTTGTACTTTGGGGGTAGTTTTTAGCCACAATGGTTGGAGTCCAAAAATCAAAAATGGTATTTTTGAGGAGCCCAAAAATCAGAGACTCTGTTAAGATTGGAAAATTCAGAAGAAGAATATTTTTTGACAAAGTTATATCTGCGTTGTACTATGGGGGTAGTTTTTATCCATAAGGGTTGGAGCTTAAAATTCAAAGTTGAAATTTTTGAAGAGCCCAAAAATCAGAGACTCTGTTTAGATTGAAAAATTCAGAAGAAGATTATTTTTCGGCAAAGTCATATGCACATGGTAGAGGAGGGTAAGTTTTTGGCGTTAAGGGTTGAAGCCCAAAAATCGGGGTTGATATTCTTAAGAAGTCCGAAAATCAGGGACTCTGTTAAGATTGAAAAATTCAGAAAAAGATTATTTTTTGACAAAGTTATATCTGCGTTGTACTATGGGGATAGCTATTAGGCATTAGGGTTGGAGCCCAAAAATCAACGTTGGTATTTTTGAGGAGCTCAGAAATCGGAGACTCTGTTAAGATCGCAAAATTCGGAAAGAGATTGCTTTTCGGCAAAGTCTTATCTACATGGTAGAGAGGGGTTAGTTTTTGGCTTTAAAGGTTTAAGCCCAAAAATCGAGGTTGGTATTTTTGAGGAGCCCAAAAATCAAGGACTGTAAAGATGGAAAAATTCAGGAAAACACTATTTTTTGACAAAGATATATCTGCGTTGTACTATGAGGGTAGTTTTTAGCCACAATAGTTGGAGCTCAAAAATAAAAGTTAGTATTTTTGAGGAGCGCAAAAATCAGAGACTCTGTTAAGATTGTAAAATTCAGAAAAAGATAATTTTTTGACAACGTTATATCTGCTTTGTACTATGGGGGTAGTTTTTAGCCATAATGGTTGGAGCCCAAAAATCAAAGTTGGTATTTTTGAGGAGCCCGAAAAACAGAGACTCTGTTAAGATTGCAAAATTCAGAAATAAATTATTTTTGGCGAAGTCATATCTTCGTAGATATGACTTTGTCAAGAAATAAACTTTTTGAGAATTTCACAGTGTCAATATAGTCTCTGATTTTTGGGCTACTCAAAAATACCAACTTTGATTTTTGGGTTCCAACCCTTATGGCTAAAATCAACCTCCATTGTACAACGCAGATATAACGTTGTGAAAAAATAATGTTTTTCTGAATTTTTCAATCTTAGCAGAGTCCCTGACTTTTGGGTTTCTTAAAAATACCACCTTCCATATTTGGGCTCCAACCCTTATGGCTAAAATGAACCCCCATTGTACAACGCAGATATAAGTTTGTCAAAAAATAATCTTTTTCTAAATTTTTTAGTCTTAACAGAGTTCCTGACTTTTGAGCTTCTTAAAAATACCAACCTTGATTTTTGGGCTTCAACCCTTAACGCCGAAAACTAAACCCTCTCTACCATGTTGATATGACTTTGTCGAAGAATAATCTTTTCCTGAATTTTCCAATCTTAACAGAGTCTCTGAATTTTTTGGCTCCTCAAAATTCTAACTTTGATTTTGGGGCCCCAACCCTTATGGCTAAAAACTACCTTCGTAGTACAACGCAGATATAACTTTGACAAAAAATAATCTTTTTCTGAATTTTCAATCTTAACAGAGTCTCCGATTTTTGGGCTCCTCAAAAATACCAACTTTGATTATTGGGCTCCAACCCTCTGGGCTGAAACCAACCTCCATTGTACAACGCAGATATAACTTTGCCAAAAAATAATCTTTTCTGAATTTTTTAATCTTAACAGAGTCCCTGACTTTTGGACTTCTCAAAAATACCATCCCTAATTTCTGGGCTCCAACCCTTAACGCCAAAAAACTAACCCCTCTCTACCATGTAGATATGACTTTGCTGAAAAGTAATCTTTTTCTGAATTTTTCAATCTTAACAGAGTCTCTGATTTTTTGACTTCTTGAAAACACCAACTTTGATTATTGGGCTCCAACCCTTATGGCTAAAATCAACCCTTATTTTACAACGCAGATATAACTTTGTCAAAAAATTATCTTTTTCTGAATTTTTCAATGTTAACTGAGTCCCTGACTTTTGGGCTTCTTTAAAATACCAACCCCGATTTTTGGGCTCCAACCCTAATGCCTAAAAACTACCCCCATAGTACAACGCAGATAAAACTTTGACAAAAAATAATCTTTTTCAGAATTTTTCAGTGTTAAGAGAGTCTCTGATTTTTGGGCTCCTCAAAAATACCAACTTTGATTTTTTTGCTCCAACCTTTATGGTGAAACCATCCCCTATTGTACCACGCAGTTATAACTTTGTCAAAAAATAATCTTTTTCTGAATTTCTCAATCTTAACACAGTCTCTGATTTTTGTGTTCCTCAAAAATGGCAACCTCGATTTTGGGCTCCAGCCCTTTTAGCCAAAACCAACCCCTCTCTAGCACGTATATATGATTTTGCCGAAGTATAATCTTTTTTTAGAATTCTTCATTGTTAACAGAGTCCCTGATTTTTGGGCTCCTCAAAAATACCAACGCCGATTTTCGGCTTTAACCCTTAACGCCAAAAACCAACCCCTCGGTATACTATGGGTACCAAAAAATTATCTTTCCTCGGAATTTTATAGGGTGAACAAAGCCTTTGGTTATTGGGCTTCTTGAAAATTCAAATTCGAATTTATAGATAGGTGTTTGATTTTTTAGATTTTGGGGTGGTTTTTGCAAATAAAATTTCAAGCATTCGAGAGCTTAAGGAAAGCCCAACACTACTTTCTATATTGTTTCTTCTTGGTTTGAGTTTTGAATAAGGGGGTGCTTTTTTGTATATAAGGGTGGTTTTAAAAAAAAATTTGGTGGTGGATTCAAGAGCCAAAAAAAGCCCAAAATTCTGTTATTTCTTATTTATTTTTCTTTTAATTTGCATATAGTGGAGGTGCTGCCTTGAGTCAAGCCAGCACCTCCACTCGAAATTGAAATATTCAGAAAAAGTAGTGCAACCCAAAAATCGGCAATACAGCCCAAAAAAAGCCCAAAGAAAGCTCAAAATTCTGATATTAAACAATTTCGGAATTTCGATTGTGGTGGTGCTAGCTTGATGGACCTTAGATCAAGGACTTTTATCAATTCTAACAGTGATAATGTTACTTACAGTAACTTTACTTGGAATACTGATTTTTAGTATCGGAAAAATGAATAAAAATTTTAAAGTCAAGAACCAACTACGATTGAAACAAAACATACCACTCCATTGAGTTTCGCGGACAAACTTTTACTTGACGAAATAAAATTTCCGTTTTGAGGGAAATATATGATAAATTAGACTTACGATTATATGTTAACATATAAAATACTATAAAATAAAATGCGATATAACCTGAATAACTTGGAAAATCCATGAAAATATAAAAAATATATATGAATAAAAATTTCAAAAAAATGCACGAAAATTAAATTTTTATTCTACAAAACATTCATTACTTAATATGATATAATTCTAGTCATAATTATACATAATGATAATTCACAATTTACAAAAACTTACAATTAATAATCGTACTAAAAAAATCTCTTCATCAATTTTCAGAATCACTTAAGGGCCCTGGAGATCGAGAGTAAACCGGACTTATAGGATTCAGGCCAAACGGTGAAGCCATTTTGTCTGATTTTTTGTGTTAATAATCTAAAGAGTATAGGGACCCTCAGTACAGGCCGCTTTTTTCGAAAAAATCTATTTTTTATGTAAGAATTAAAAGAAAAAAATACGCTTCGATGAGATCGTTATATTAAAGTGTTCTACTATTTAGCGAAGCAAGGAGCAGGTAAGGCAGTTTTCGAACTCGGACTTCTCTTTGGGCTACCCTAGCGAGAAAAGGGAAAACCAAAATCCGTTATGACTCAAGTTGCAGGTAATGAAATGCCCACTATGACCAACATAGATGCATTCAGGGGTGAACACACCGTATACGAAAAGTAAGGGCCCCTACCCAAATGAGTGGGTCATTTGCAAAAGGTTGGGTGGGTCGAGGTGGTTTGGGGTGGATAATATCATGAAATGCAGATTTCAAGTGAAATAAAACTGTAAATAATATAATATAATAAGTAAATGTGAAGAAAAACGGTTTCTTATAAGCAATTCGCCCCCCGATTTCATACATGCAAGATTCATGCCGAATCAGTGTAACGGTACAATTTTCAGCAAACTTACTCCGAAAGTAGTACCTTACCAATACAATTACAAAACGTTAAAATTATTAGAGCGTCTACGAAGAAGGCGAGAGTTGGTACTCTCCCCATTTCTTGAGTCAACATAGATCTTTGTAATTAATACAGGCGCCACTAACACTTCCGTATGCACTAATAGGTCACCAAGATAACTTTTGTTCAAGAGGTTAAAATAAGTCCTCTGATTACAAATACTCGTATCTCTGAAATCTGTTGTATTGATTTGAAATCATTAAAATATTTTCAAGCTTTGTAAAATCTTTCGTAATCTCGAAGATCTGGTTTACTGTACCTTTTTTGAAATCTTCAAAATCTTTGAAATCTTTCGAAGGTTTTAAAATCTTTAGAGATGTTCTAAACCTTCGTGAAATCTTTCAAATCTGGTGTACATGCCTTTTTCGAATCTTCAAAATCCTTGCAATCATTATGAAATGTTTTTGGTTGAAACGTGAACTATTATGGTGAATATTCAACAATTTGGTTAAAAATTGAACTGTTTATTTGTGAATTCAACTATTTGGTATAAAATTAACTTTTCGTTGAAAAATCATTTTTTTTTTTGTTAAAAATTTCACTCTATTTTATTCTTTCTTTAAATTCGTCTTTCTTGACAAAAAGTTAACTTGTTCGTGGAAAATTCATCTTTTTAGGTCAAACATTCTGCTGTTTTGTTGAAACTTGAACTATTATGGTAGAAAATTTAACTATTCGGTTAAAAATTGAACTTTTTATTTAAAAACTCACCTTCTTGGTAGAAAATTAACTTTTCGTTGAAAAATCGTATTTTTGAGTTGAAAATGTCACTCTTTTGTAGATAATTTGTCTTTTTTTGTAGAACTTCAATCTTCATGGTGTAATTCATTTTCAATTCGTTTTTGTTAAAGTCATCTTTTTGAGTCGGAAATTCATCCTTTTAGATTAAAAATTCACCTTGTATAGTGAGAAAGTCATTTTTCTTGATTGAAATTCCGTCTTTTTGGGTTGAATATCTATCTCATTTGGAAGAAAATAAATCTTCTCTGGTTTAAAATTCACCTAATTTGTTGAAAAAGCAATATTTCAACTTGAAACCTTAGGAATGTAGGACGTTTCATTAACTGAAGTCACTAGAAACAAGAAAAAACGAAGAATAAGCGTGAAGTCCGTGTCAATTTTGTCAAAAAATCATTTGTTTATAACACTCTTACATGCAAACGGTTCATCCTACAAAGAAAGTGCAAAAAGTTTAATTTTTGCTTAGCGAGTTGAAACCGATTTGATACATTTTTTTTGCCAATAAATAACAACCGAAAAATATGATTCTTTATCGAAAACTTAATTTCCTACCAAATAGTCAAATTTCCACATAAACAGTTCCATTTAAAACCAAATAGTTCAATTTTCTACCATAATAGTTGACGTTTCAACCAAAAACATTTCATAATGATTGCAAGGATTTTAAAGAATCTTAAAAGGCCTTTTCATCAGATTTAAGAGATTTCACGAAGGTTTTGAACATTTCCAAAGATTTGAAAACTTTCAAAAGATTTCCAAGATTTCAAAAGATTTTACAAAGATTGAAAATATTTTAATGATTTCAAGCCATTACAACAGATTTCAGAAAGATTTCACAAATATGTCGAAAATCTCATATAAATTTCATGACGATTTTAAAAGAATACAAGAATTCTAAAGATGCCAGAAGGGATACAGCACGCCAGATTTCAAAGATTTCAAAACATTTCCAAGATTTCAAACGATTTGAAATATTTCCATAATTTCAAACGAATACGAAAGAATTCACAAATATTTCAAACGTCTTTAATTATTTCAACAGATTTCACCAAATTTGAGAAGATTTTACAAGATTTCATTGATTTCAAATGAACTTAAAGATTTTTCAAACAAAGATTGAAGAGAGTTTCACGAATATTTTCAAAACTGTAAAGAATTTTACAAAGATTTCAAAAGATTTCAAAGATTTCACAAAGCTTTTAAGGTTTTCAAAGACGACTTATTTTCTTAAAAAAATACAAATTTGTTTATTTATGGTTGTGCTTTCTTAAAAAATTGTTGGCCAATAAAAAATGAAATGGCTCATTTGTCATATCTATAACAGGCGGTTATTTCATCATTTGATGTAAAAAAAGGAGACCTGGAAAAACTTGACCTCTTGTCCCGGAACACCTAGAAAAGACCTTCAATTTCGTTTCTTAGAATCGCTGGATACCCTGAATGTACGCGTTTCAGATTTTTCTGAGCAATACATTCTGAGATACAACTGTGCACATATCTCAATTTTGTAAGAAAGTTATTTCTTTGTAACACTATTCATAGCAAACGGTTTATCCTACCGAAAAAGTGCAAGAGGCAAAAAAGTTTTATTTTTGCTTAGCGAGCTGAAAGTGATATTATAAATTTTTGTTGCCAATAAATAA